>JAPYZP010003183.1:0-11964 GCA_030522985.1 Torymus sinensis | reverse complement strand
TCTATATTTCCACTAACTGTCTAAAAATGGGGGGTTGACGAGCGGAGCGAGTAGGGGGGGTACCCCCCCTAGTATATATATATATATATATATGTATATGAGGAAAACCCAATTTTGAGTAATAGCGTGGGTATCGCATCACCTTAACGTTAACTTCAGAGGAAAATAATGCTTTCGGGTATTCCTATAATTACATATATGTATATATTATATAAACTCAATTACGAAGAAATACTGACGCCGCACACACATATACTAATACGGCGAAAATGAGAGAGAATAAAGAAAAGGCTAAACACTAGCGCACTCGGAAACGGCCATCTGGCTCTTCTTTTCTGCCTTCGCGCCTTGCAAATTTAGCGCTGGCCACCGCATGCATGTGTGGGTGCGCGAAATCCTATTGCCGCGGCGACGGTTTCCTGCGCACTGCGGAGTGCGCATACCGCATACGCGCTTGTTCTGTGATAACATAAACCTGAGAGTATACACTACTGGAGAACGCCTGTCGTGCTTGAATGTCTAGACAGGTACGAGAGAGACAGCATGTACTCTTCCCTATAATATTGCCTATCTCGAACTGACCAAGCTTTACGAGTACCGCAGGCTGCCTCTAGTACTATATGCACTAAGACATAAACAATCGCATCACACGGATCCAGGCGTCTGCTCATTTCCCAGCAATGACAGCGGCTTCTGTAGTACGATATCCTAGTGGATGTCGTCCCTCGTCGTGCTCATCTGGTAGTTGTGATTCGTCGGAGTCAGCAAGGCAACGGGATCGATGACGGTAGCAGATTTCGTAAGCTCTTTATCTCGTTTCTAACCTCTCTGATGGATTGGCGTACTTTTCTCTTGTTGCAGGTATATATAGCAGCGACAGGACTGACAGGAGCAAACTACGGGCATTGCTGTAAACTGTCTCTTGAGTATTGCCTGCAACAACTATTTTTTTTTATTTATTAAAACTTTTAAGCCTTTCACAGGCTTTTATTAGTTACATTTTAATGTTATATTATAAATGTTATATTACAAAATAACATTAGCATCAAATTAATTAGTATGCTCCTTAGAGCATATACTACAAGAGGCAGCCTACCGTGCTCGGAAAGCGTGGTCAGTTCGAGATAGGCAATATTATAGGGAAGAGTACCTGCTATCTTTCTCACTCGCACGCGACATTATATCAAAGTGTACATGCTGTCTCTCTCGCACCTGGCCACACTTTCGAGCACGACAGGCTGCCTCCAGTAGTGTATGCTCTAAGGTATGCTCAAATAGCACATTACGATACTAGTGGCATAAATCTTACTTTACGGCACGGCGTATTAAAGTACGCTAAAGCTCTGGTTCAAATGTTGTGGGCTCTTATAGGAAAATGCACCTTTTGCAGTATATAAAAACATTGCAAAATGAAAAAATTCTGAGATAATTCTGAGATATGCAGAGATTTATCCCAGATTCACATCTCCTTTCAACGCCGAAATGCTTTCACATCTGCTTTATCATTCATAGCCCCTTTTTCGAATAATACACGTTCTCTTGAACTATTAAATTAGGTTAGGATCACATAGGCATATTATATGGTACTACGATATCAAACTTATGACTGTTACTGTGTGAGTCAATGACACGTCGAAGCGTTCTCTCAGCTGACTATAGCTACATACCGTGGGTACTCCCTTAACCGTGCCATAAAGACCGACTATGACACGTGTATCGTACACTATTTTATAGCACTGACTGCATAATCCGCCATGTCATGCCTATCCCTGCCATTAGCAGTCCATTTTTGCACCGTGCAGTATCGCCCGAGCGATACAGCAAGATGCGGATTCATGCCACGCAGTGCTATAAATAATTATATGTCTCAATTTTACAATATGGTTTTCCCGTGGTTACAATGAATTATATTTGCAAATCAAAACATTTAAGAAAATTACATAAAAATACTTTATAGTAGGTTCATATAGAAGATTTTCAATTTGTAATGAAACTTAAAATTTTCGTACAATTAAGTCTTTTATCAGTTTTTCCGTTGTTGATTATATATTCGTATTGCCTATTCGTATGATCTATTTATTATCCAACTGTGGTTTTTAGGTGATCAACTCTCTCAGCTTGGTTCCCACACTAGTGACTGTGTATATCTAGTTAATCTGCTGCTTGTGCCTTGGCCGAATCTGAGCTGAGGCTGTTCCTGGCAGTGAAAGGAGTGAAGGTCTCCATCAGTCCTTCTCTTCCAGCAGATGGTGTGGGCTATTATTCTAACGGGACTGATGTTCTTGAAGTAGCGCCAACCTGAATCGGCCAACCCTACTTTGTTGTTCCTGCAGGTCCAGCCGTTCATTTAAGAGTATCACTGCTTCAGAATGTAAGGGAATAGGTAATAAGGGAATAGGGGAAATTTTTAAAAGTGCAATGTGTGTGTGTGTGTTTATCTGCGCTACTGGTAGGTTTTTATTTACGTACGACATAAGAATTCGCCTCAGGGGGTTTGTTGAATTTTAATACTTGTTAATATTTACAAAAAGAAACTCTTGATTAACGTATGTGTTCTATTTAATATAGATATTGTAACATGGTTAATTGTTACATAGAAAGGTTGTATGTATATGGGCATATCTCTGGAACTTTTAATTTTGGTGATGATGCAGAGTTTCGCCTGTAATGACAACAATTGCTGTACTTAAAACGCATTTTCGACCAGAAAATATATTATTGTAAGGGTTAATGTAGCGTTTCAGCCGATTCGAACCATTACCCATTTGTCGTAACCCCAAAACCACTTGAGAAACCAGTAAGTAAATGTGATGATTTATGATTTTTTAATTTTTCTGAAGCTGCATTTCGTTTACCGAATTTTTTTGGAAGCTGACAATTTTTTGTTCTAATCTGACATATGTTGGTATGACAAAAAAATATTCTTGGTGGGTTTGCCGCTCATGGGAAATTTAAAAAAAATTCTCAAAGTAGCGATACTGGATTATTGAAATTTAATCTACAATTTATTTTTTTCATCATAACTTTTTTACTTTTTGGTTATCTAAAAATGGTACTATATTCTACTTAATGTACTCTATAAAATGGAGTTTCATTTTGATTGAGAATCATAATGAAACGTGTGCCTATAATAGAACTAGAGCTACATATTTTAGAAATTTACTATCTGAAAGGAAACTCGAGAAAAAAAATCACCTTTTCAGCTGGCACACTAATTTAACGATAAGTGAATGGTATTTTATATTAGAAAATGGTTCTTCTATACTTGTATAATATGTTGTTAAATTGGTAAATGCGTAAGTAAAGTCGAAACTTGTTTTTAAGGCGAGACAACAATTAAAAAATCATAAATCATCACATTTACTTACTGGTTTTTCAGGTGGTTTTGGGGTTACGACGAATGGGTAATCGTTTCAATCGGCTGAAACACTACAGTAACCCTTACAATAATATATTTTCTGGTTGAAAATGCGTTTTAAGTATATCAATTATTGTCATTACAGGCGAAACTATGCATCATCACCAAAATCAAAAGTTCCAGAGATATGCCCATATACTAGCTGACTATCAGTCTTACGGTTGGTAGAAAACAATTAGATATGTAAGTCTCGCTGGGTTGTCTGCAAAATACATAATGACATTAAAATACATCATTATGTATTTTGCAGACTACCTAGTGAGACTTGACCTGTATACAGGACGGACCTGAGGACAAAAAATCAAATTTTGTTAAGTAATAAGCGAAAATTGACTATATAAGGTTTCAATCAACATGAAAAATAAGAAAAAGTTTGGTTTTATTATAATCAACAACTTTACATTTATCATATTTGTCTAAAATTAAATCTTGTTAAGTTATAGCCGAAAATCGTCCATTTTATGTATAGTTTAAAATCGATTTTATTGGATTAGCTCATTAAGAATTGATTGTACATCGAAATCTTAAATTGGAAAATGTTTTGTTTTATTATAATCTATAACTCTTACATTTATAATTTGTGTGAAGTCAGATTCTCTCCAGTTATAGCCGTAAATTGTCCATTTTATGTATATTTTGACGATTAAAATTGAGTGTGTAAGTCTAACTCATCAGGAGTTGATTTTACATGAAAATGTTAAATCGGAAAAAGTTTTGTTTTAATATTATCTACAACTGTCATATTTAACATTTTTGTGTAAAATCAAATCCTGTGAAGTTATAGCCGAAAATCGTCAATTTTTTATATTTTTTTTTGCCGTTTTTCGCCAATTAGAAAGGTTATTTTAATTAGTTTTATCACATGGGCCTATAGATATTAGCTTAGAATTAATTTTTCGAGACAATACGCTTAAAAATCGATTTTTTGAAATGTTTCTTTGTATTCGCATTTTTTTAATTTTTCATCGATCTATCTCAATAGAAAACCAGCAATTAGGTATAATTAAAGGAGTATTTTCCCTCAATACCGATGGAATCGGTTGAAAATTCATTGAGATAATCAGGAAACTTGATGACATACGGACGTACAGACATACATACATTTCAGAAAAAGCTTAAAACGCAGTCGCTCTGAGTGGAAAATGGTTTATACACAATTAAATTTTCAGTATTTGAATTCTGACAATTTTCGCTCTGGTGAAATTATAAGGCTCTCCAGGGTAGCGGTCGTGCCTAAAAATTCGATAGATATACTTCCTTGTAAGTTATTGATGAAAAGGTTATTTTTTTGTAAATAGGTTATATTTCGAAATTTAAAAAAATAATGAGATGAATATATTTAGGGTATAAAAAATATTGAGTACTATAACTTGCTAAATTTTTATCTTTTTTATTCATTATTTTTAGAGAAAAAAAAATTTATAAAAAAAGTGATTTTGTATGTCGTTGCATAACTAAAGTAAAATTGGTTTAATCGCTTTGACTTCTTTGTAGGGTTAGATTCCGCGTACCTCCTCGTGCAGCCGATGAACTCGATATTTTATTTACATTTTTGCTTACTTCTTTCCCAAATGCCTAATAAGCGACCAAGACCCGTCTGCGTTTTTATACTTTGACTATTCTTCTATTCAAATAATATTGTAAATTGTTCCCTGCTATTATGCTAGAGGTAGGAGAGTCCTTAATCGCTTTGAAATTATTTGTAAGGATAGATTTTGTATACCAATCGAGAGAGTTCTTTGGGCAAAATGATTAGTCGATAAATTTCAGAGTTATTTGAGGTTAAAAATTTGTTCCCCTTTTTAAACGCAATTTCTTGAGAACGGCTGTATGTATTTTGCGGCCTAGGCCTATACTATACGGGCCGCAAAATAGTATATTATATACCAAGTGAGGCGAGCGTAGTGAGGCCACCAAAGGTCGCACTCGGGGGAATGTTACAGCTTGCGTCCGTGGTACTATATACAATTTTTGTGTTCGAAGGCCTCAAAGTGAGTATTTCGCGGCCCGTATAGAGGGCACAAAATACTAAATGTATTTTGCGGCCTAGGCCTTACATTTAGTATTTCGCGACCTCTATACTGGCCTCAAAAATTCATTTTGCGGCCTGAGGACAAAAAATTCATTTTTCATCATCCTACGGTTTCATCAAAGTACGTGTTTCCCGGCTCGATTTGGCGCACGAAAGAGCGACTTCTGTGGCTCGTACTAGACTAAAACGCCCTCTCACTAGCTGCGAGATTCTCTCTCTCTCTCTCTCTCTCTCTCTCTCTCTCTCACACACATCCTTGAGCGGTTAAGTGTACTACTCCCACTGGAAGTAACCGAAACCCAAATCATCTCATATTCTGTCTCAAACTTCGGGGAAGAAACGAAGATTAGGTAGTTATAAGTAGATTATAATATTTTTTGTGAAGGTTGTGGAGATTGGAGAGTCCGTGGAATAAGAATCCCCGCGTCGCCACAGCGATAGCGCCATATGCAGTAGACGGTATATGTCTAACCTCAAAACTGAACATTTGGCAATTTTTGTCATTGAATTTTCATTGTGCAATTCACAGTGCTATAAAAAACGTTCTTGACTACCAAAATGGAAGAATCCTCCTCTGATGGTTCTGCAGACGAGGACGAAGTGATCAGAAATTTTGATGAGGAGGCAAAGTTAATTGTGCAAACGAAAACTTTACCAAAAAAGTCGTAAGATCGTTACCTGCTAGTTTCTAATACTTATAAAAAGTGGCAAGAAGAGAATAAAAACTCATTATTTAACTCAGATGAAAACAATTTAATTGTTTACTTTAAAAAGTAAATTTAAGTTAAAAGAAAAATTAAAACCACCTACTCTATGGAGTATATGGAACATGCTGCGAAAAACTTTGAGTGTGAATAATAATGTTGACATAAATAAGTTTTTGAATTTAAAAATTCTGGTAAAAAATAATGCCAAAGGCTATAAGCAAAAAAATCCCTTACATTAAGTTGGAGTCATATTATGGATTTTATGAGAAATCACCAGACCAGGTGCATTTAGTGAAGAAGGTAATAATAAATATTTATCATTTATGAATTCGGTTCTATGCTTGGTTTAATTGTATTCTCATATTTGTAATGTTTGTAAGTCATACTAGTATTTGGAGTTTGTGGTGCGCTCCGCTGTGATGAAATTGATAATATGATGTTTAAAGATGTAGAAGACTTGGGCGATAAGGTTCGTGTGTCGATTCAAAATAACAAGAACGAATACTCTGGACAATTCCTTATTGGAAATCTTTTCTACAACAAAGTCAAACAATACATATTATTAAGACCAACTGACCAGTTCAGCGACAAATTTTTTATTCAATAACACAATGGAAAATGTACTCGTCAAAACATAGGCAGACACAAGATAGGTGAAGTACCAGAAAATATTGCATCTTATTTGAATTTAGAAAATGCAAAATAATATACTGGTCACTGCTTTCGGCGAACAGCAGCAACACTCCTTTCTGAGTCTGGCGCCAACATACAAACGATAAAACTTCTTGGGAGATGGCGTTTAGACATGATAGCACAAGGATATATAGAAAATTCGATGCATAATAGATAAATGATTTATAATGGCATTACACATGGTACTACTACATCAAACAATTATTCGAAACCATCTACAAGTAAAGAGGTAACAACCACTACACAAGAGAAAGATGAATCAAATTATGATTTGAATTGGTCAGATTTTTCTGAAGATTTCCCTACAAATAACCTTGATCCAAATCCAGGTAAGCGTCAAAAGTTTCTATTTTAATAGTAAAAGTAACAAAAGTCTCATAATAGAGTCAATGATACATATATCACTTTTCAGCCATAACAAACTTTTTTTTAAGTGGAATTATAAAAAGTGGTTTTGAGACAGCAAGCAAGAGGAAAATACTTACGCCAATAACAAGCAACAATGATGCTTTATCAGTTACTAGAAATAGTAAATTGTTTGTTTCGAAGCCACCGGTAAAGCCTAATTTCAATCATCAAGTAACTGCTGAGCCACCGATAAAGCTGAATTTCAATCATCAAATAACCGATGAGCCACCTTCGTGTAAAAAAAGGAAAACTGCTGATTCGAATCATCAAGATGAAAATCAAAATGATATAAGTTTAACTCTAAACAAACACAACTTAAAACTGGATAATTGTACCTTTAACAGTTGTGTTTTTAACATTACCTGTTGTAAATGTGATAAAGACTATTAATATTGATTTGATAATACTGTTAATCCATTGTACAACATGTTTTTACTTTGATAGTCAATTTTATTTTAGTCAAAGTTTTAGTAATACAAATTATTGTAAGGATGTTTGTATGGAGTGTTTCAGTTTAAAGACTGTTAGTTTTATGATTTTAATTGACTGAGAAGTTTAAAAATTGTTAGTTTTATAATGTTTCAGTGTAAAAACTGTTAGTTTTTATGATAATGTCACATAAACTGCACTTATTTTGTAATCTAGACGTTACATTTGTTGTCAAAATAAAATACACAAATTAAATGTATTCTGCGACTAGTATTACTCATAAAATCAAAGTAGTTATTATGACATTTTTACATTTAAGGTATTTTCAATATTCAGAAATAAAAAATTTGTGATAATTATAAAGTGTTATAAGTTTATTTTATCTCTTATTTAAAGTATTTTATTAATGATTTATACTTATTTATTTATTAAATATTTTATATATTTAATTAAATTTAAGGTCTATATTGGTCTACAAAATTATAACTATTTTATAATATTTACATATTTACATATATTTACATATTTATAAAAAAGGAAAAGCCTAATTAAATTCACTACGAAGTATATTATCATGGGATCATCTTATGCATGTGTTTTTGATGCCCGCCCCCGACCAACAAAACCTCGGCTTCGCCTCGGTTTTGTAATAGTACACGGAGAATAGTTCCCACAGCTCTGCGCCGTAGTAGCAGTAATGGCCGCTGTCCGTGTGGTCTCCACGGTGCGATAGTGTGTCAGCACATGAAAAGACGGTGCGTGTCAGGCCGTCCCCTCATGCGGTACACCACGGCGCTTTTCGGTTACTGTCACCCCATTTTTCCGTTACTACATGGAAAGGCGCGAGCAAGGCGCGGAAAACAATTAGCGAGCGCTATATCATCATAATAAAACGCGCCGCTCATCGATTTGCGCGCTAGCTATTTGTTTCGCTCGGCTTGCTCACGCAGTCGCGCGGCTTGATAGTGTAGTAACGGAAAAACGGGGTGACAGTAACCGAAAAGCGCTGTGGTGTACGGCATGAGCGGGCGGCCTGATACGCACCGTCTTTTCATGCGCTGACACACTATCGCGTCGTGGAGAGCAGCACAGGCAGCGTGCATTATTGCTACCACGGTGCAGAGCTGTGGGGACTTTTCTCCGTGTCGGGCGGGCATCACACACCCATGCAGTTAAAAGTATCAGAAGCTGCAAGCAGTAAGTCAAGCAGTGCGCGCCACGCTGCGCGAATTAGCCGCAAGAGCGCATTGACGCAGGCCAGAAAGTAATAGCAGTAGATATAGACGGTCGAGCGTGCACTAGCAGCTGGCCACGCTATTCTGTCAATTGAAATCATTTATTGAACGTACTTTCGCTCCCGGCTCCGAAACGTGAATGTGGTATTTTCGGCCCAGGTATGGTGAAATAATATATTACGTTCCTAGGCCGGGAAATAGGATATTACATTCCCGTGTAGGTTGCCGTCATCGGCTTCGCCTCGGACGGCAAACACGCGAATATGGTATTCTCTTTTCCGGTCGATGTGCGCATACTATTTTTCTTCATACCATGGCTCGAAATTTCGTCAAAATATGTACGATTTGTGTCCGGGAAATTGCAGGTTATAGTCTCGTCATATACTGAAAACACGTGACTGTAATGTGCAACTCCCCGGACGCAAAACGAGCCGCATGTTTTGGTGAACTTTCGGCCGGGATATGATGAAAAATGAGTTTCGTATGTCCAACGATTACGGGAGTATAATTGTTTGCACGAACATTCCCTAAGGGTTTCTTGTATGTTTATTAACGTTGAAAGAATATTAGTGAAAATTGCGAAAATGGCAAATGAATATTGAGGGAATATTCCTCAAATATTCAGTGCTGTAGGGATTATATTGACTACCATTTCCTACCTCATAAGGTAAAAGAGCGTTATGATTTTTTTTCAATTTCTACGTACAAAAGTGAACGATCTGACATACATAGTTTGATAGGTATTCATACCTCCTATCATAGAAAAAAATTGGAGGGTTGAGAAAATGTACTTTTCTAAAAGATCCTAAACTAGATGCAATTTTAGTGCAATCGCAAAATAAAATCCTTGTCAAATTCTTTTAAGCGATACGACTAATTTGATCGAAAGTCAACCATAGAAGAGTTGTTTAAGGCAGCAGAATCTTCAAATTCACAGAAGTATATGATATATATACATGGTGAATATAGAGATTCAGTATAGAAATGCAGTAGAGATATTCAGTATAGAAATTTTGAGAAGAATCCGAAATAAGCAACACGATTACTGTTAAATTCAGACTTTGAACGTTTTCTGATGGAGCTTACGGCTGAGTTTAGATTGCAGTGATATGAGTTTGTACAGAAAATATTTGTGTCCTCTTTATGGCTTTATGCTTGTTGTATTGTAGCAGAAGTATTTTATTGGGCAAGAATTAGAACCTCTATTTGGTGATTAAAATTTAATTTTTTTGTTTCAAACTCTCTTTCTACCTTCTGAGAATGCAAGAATAACTTTGAATTATCATTGAACATAACTAATTAATTGATAAATGCATTTTAAAAAATAGTATCAGTTAAAAAACAAAAGTTAACAAATATTCTTGTAAATATTGTAGAATTGTTGATTTCACCATTCGTGGTTATGATTGAGTGGCATACACTGCCGGAGTAATTCATGAGCAATAATTGATGAGCTCACACAAAAGAACTAAATTCATGAATATCGCGCTTTAGTCTCATTTCAAGACATTCCTTTACAATCATTACGGTTTTTTCATATTTAAGTAAATATAGTATCAAATCAGACTTTGAAAGATAAATTTTGCTGTGTTTTTGTTCGATCAGCAGTAATGTAGGAGCGTTCGCAGTGATTGTCGCCCCCCTACCCTACGATGTCTGCAGCTGAAAATGATTCGGTCTAACTAAAAATACTGGTAGAAAGACGAAACAAGAACAAGTAGCGTTACCACCACGTAACATATTCTCCTTGGTTATTCCCAGTTGCGACGAACGCAGAGATTTCTAATTCTGCATCTGTGGCTTTCCAGGCGTCACTACGTCTATTTTGGACTCTACTAGTGCAGTCACAGGAGCAGTGTTCACATATCACTGAAACTTGCCAAATGCTTATCAGATCCTATACTCTATTCGCTTACTTATTTAGATCGATCTTAAGTTCCATCTTTAAAATATAACATAATAATTTTTTACATGTAATTAAATATATCGAACAATGGGAAATCTAAACTATGGTTATAAAGTTATTTTATACTATAAACTAGTAATCCTATCCAATAAATTAATATTAATCAGTATAGCCTTAAAGTAAAATCAATTAATTTTGATTTTGTTGAATTCCATAAAGTTGCAAAGTTCAAATCCATTTATTTGCACCAAAGAAACTTATCTCCCTTATTTCTACTCGGTCCCCTGGTACAAACAAGAAATATTTGCAAACTAAAAACCATACGAAGAGAAATGTATGTAAAGAATGAGTAAAGAATGACATTTCAATGAAAAATTATGATAACGCTATATCGATCAGGCATCAAACTTGCACTCCATTAAATTTATTAATACCTACTACAGTCATTTTTTTTATAGCCGAAACTAAAGTAAAAATTTACAGCAGGGAACTTTTTTACAAGCTAAATAATTTAACATACCTTAAATAATTACCTACTAATAATAACTTATATAAAAATTTATAATTAATAACTTGTTAAAATTTCAGCTAAGCACATTTTGGATTCAGGAAAAAATCATGATGTGTATAGTTATCGGCTCTAATCTTAAAATCTTTTTATGATTATTTTAAATGGATATTTAACTTAATTTTATTTTAATAATACATATCGTCGAGTTCATGCAAGAAGAGTGTATTTCGGGGAAAAAGATATTCTATTTCGGTAATGATTCGTAGAAAATACCATTTCGGCGATGCGACGAAAAAGATAAAATTTAGTTGATTAAAAAAAAATGAAAAATATCTAAAAATCAAAAAGAATTTTCTTGGTCGCCATATTTGGTAATCGGATAGAAGCAGGAACATTTTTTAAAAGTACTTTTCATTTTATATTATTAAAATTGTTTTCAACCCAATCCAATAATCTGGTTAAAACAATAATAAAAACGTTTCTCCTATTTTTACGACAGATTTACGTACACAAAGTACATATATACTGACTTCGCTAGCCACTACTATATGCAAGAAAACTTCCATGTATATAGGTGTATACAATGTGTACATTTGGAAACGCAAAATGTAAACACAATATATAT
>JAPYZP010003182.1:0-11964 GCA_030522985.1 Torymus sinensis | reverse complement strand
GTTTTAAAATATCTTTCATATATAACATTTTCGATTTGAAATATTGTATATTATTATTTAATTATTTGGCGAATTAGTAGCTGATAATGCATTTTTTAAGTTTTTAATTTTCTTTATTAAATTATTCGTTATTTTAAACATTTCGGAATTTCGTTAATTCGGTATTTAGACCCGCACCCCTGGAGAGTTGTGAGTCGTTAAGGTTGAGTAGAGTTGGTTCAGGCACTTAATTAAGTGCCTTGCCAATGAGAAAATGTCCGGGGGTGAGTGCGTTAACGTCTTCTGGGTCTTCACTGAGTGGTTCTAGCGGTCTGGAGTTGAGTAATCCTTCAATTTGAGTGAACAGAGTAACTGAATCCTCGAAGTTGAGAAGAGTGTCCCTAATGGTTCTGCGTAAGTGAAATTTTACTGATTTTACCACGGCTTCCCACTTGCCTCCCATGTGTGGTGCAGCAGGTGGCTTGAACATCCATTGGGCGTCTTCATTCACGATGGAGTTGTACATGGTTGAGTTTTCCTGTTGAGCTTGTCTGAAGAGTACTCAGTTCCTTACCTGCTCCAATGAAATTAGTTCCGCAGTCTGAGTAAAGGCGAGAGGGTCTTCCTCTCCGTGAAATGAACCGTTTGTATGCTGCTAGAAATACATCCATTGAGTAATCACTGACCAGTTCGAGATGAACAGCAAAGGTTGAGAAGCAGACAAAAATACAAATCCAGCATTTGTATGTTTTGGATCCACGACCTTTCCATGAGGTAATGGTGATTGAGACGGCGTGGTCGATCCCAGTGGGAGTGAGAGGTAATGATGGGGTAACCCTGGCCATAGGTAATTGCCCCATGACTTGCTGAGCCCGTTGAGCCCGATACCCTGCACAAGTAACACATTTTAATATGTGGAAGGTTGTCGTTTTGGATAGAGTTTGCTTGAGATGACCAAGCTGAATCATCCTTGCAGAGCCAACTTGGTCCATGCCACCATAGCTGGTTCTCTCTGAGTTGAGATGTGACTAGTCCTCGCGCGGTACAATCCACTGGATTTTCTGCTCCAGACACATGTCGTATTGTGCTGTTAGAATGAGTTCTTGAATGAGTGCTACCCTATTTCGAACAACATCCTTCCAACGCGAAGGGTGTGAACATATCCACGCGAGTGCTACCTTTGCGTCTGTCCAGAAATGTATGTTAAAAATTTGCAATCGTGAATTGTCCAAAACATGTTTTGCCAATTTTGTGAGTAATACTGCCGCTCCTAATTCGAGTCGAGGAATTGAGTGTCGTTTGAGAGGTGCCACTTTTGCTTTCGAGATGAGAAACGAAGATGTTGAGAGGTGATTGTTGTGGTTTTGATATATAGAACTGCAGCCATCTCCTGTTGTGAAGCATCCGAGAAGCCATGAATTCCACAACTGAGTCCTCCTGAATTTCCAACCACCTTGGTATGGTGATTGTGTCCAGGTTCTTGAGATCTGCTCGGATGTGCAGCCATTTCTTCGCAATTGAGTTTAACAAACATTCGTCCCAATACAGTTTGTAAAGCCACAGTTCTTGTAGGAGGTTTTTTGATGTCATTATGACCAGTGAGATGATTCCAATGGGATCGTAGAGTTGAGATACTTAAGAAAGTATCGTCCACTTCGTTATCATTCCGAGTATGTTTGTAGCGCAATCATCTAGAGGTACAGCTTCTGCAGCTGGTGACTCTGTGAGAAATTCCTTACGAAATTCTGATGAGTTGGAGTTCCACTTGGCTAATGGAAAACCGCCCGCCGTGCAGAGTGAAGTTAACTGATTGGCCTTTTCGATGAGAATTCCCGTGGTAGCAGCTCCTCAAAAGATGTCATCCACGTATCTTCCAGAAAGTAAAGAGTCCTTAGCCATCGGGTAATTATCTCCTTCATCTCTCACCAGCTGAAGGAGTGTCCTGATTTCTAAGTACGGAGCTGCTCGTGTTCCATATGTGACGGTTGTCAGATGGAAGTGAGTGAGTTGACCCTTGTCATCTAGCCACAAAATGCGTTGTAAGTTTCAATCTTGAGGATAAACATTGATCTGGCGATACATTTTTGTGATGTCAGTTAAGAATACCAATGAGTGGATCCGAATCCAGGTGAGGACATCCACAATGTTAGGTGGAAGGTTAGGTCCAGTATGAATTTTGTCGTTGAGTGAGTTAGTCTTACACCGATATTGAATCATACAATTTTTAGCAGAGTACAATTGTAGCCCGAGGCAATTGTAGCAGAGCGGCTTCTCCATCATGAACTTCCGTCTCTGCTGTTCATTGAGGCGCTTGACGTCTGGACACGTCACGATGAAGTGTGGTCCACCACAATAGGTGCACGGATGTTGGGAGATCCGTCACGAGTGTCTGAATTTCTGTGAGCGGTGCTGTTTTGGTTGAGTTGGATCAGGACTAGATGAGTGATATGCCTTTATTGGTTTTGAGTGTGAATCCGCTGGTTTCGGAGTTGCTGGTATTGGATCGGAGGCAATTTCTAGTGCTCGCACGCGAGACACTAAAAATGGTTTGTAGTCCTCGAATGTAGGCAGATCCTTGGTGGTGACTCGAGAAATTTCCCACGCTTCTCGTGTAGCTCGATCCAGCAGCTTGGACATCTTGTATGCCAAGATACAGTCTCCTAAGTTCTTCTTTGGCACCAGTAAGTGGAGAGACTTCCTTATCTCGGATATCTCGGAGATCAGTGTGTTGAGTGATGCAGGGTTGAGCTGCTGCCAGATCGTTGAGATAGTCTAGATGGTCATTCATCAAGGGTCGCTTATTCTCAAATCGGTTCACAAGAGTATTCCACGATGGCAAGCATGAGTGAGTCACCGTTGAGTGTAAAGCCTTCGATCCATGTGAGGGGTGATCCCTTGAATGTGCTTCTCGAATAGTGTAATTTGACAACATCTATAAGACCAGTCCTATTGAGTATCTTGTTTGTCAATAACTCCTTGAATGCTGGCCACTTGATTTCAGGCAGCTTGCTGCTCTGGAAGGGTTGAGTTTGACCGGTGCAGAGTTGCTGAGTCGTCTGATGTTGAGTGTGCCATGCCTGCTCCAGGTTGTTGAGTTCGAACAAAAGTGAGTGATATTGCTCGTTTAAGAGTTGTAAATGTCGACATCAAAGTATGGATTAGAGGCATAGAGTGCATAGGTGCCTTCCACATCCTTCCTCCAAGTCATCAGCATGGTTATATGAGCAGTCTCCGTATTGTCGCTCACATATTTTGCAATTCGCTCCAGTTTCTGGAGTCTTACATATTGAGAATTGACCTTGCATATTAACGAGGCAGGCACACTCGATGGGGACTTGGAACGAGTCCTCCTCGCTGAACCGTCAGCCACTATCAGATGAGGTATTGTGACAGGCAGGATGCGTCTTGAAGTTCCAGAACAGCAGGCGGTTACCTGGGCCCCATTTTGAGTTGATGTTGTCTAGTCACCAGTTTTCTGGTCCAGCTCGTTGCTGGACTCATCATCCTTGTGCTGCTCAATCTAGTCCGGATTTGGGATGATGATTTACTGTTGAAACATACATAATGAGTAACGCATCACTGGCTCTATTACACCCCACAGTATGTATATCCGGCTCGAAGGACCAAAATGTTTGAGTAAACCATAATTATAAATGAGTAACACGCTGTGGGTGTAGAAATAAATTGAGTCAAACACATAAGTAAATTTGAAGTCATGATATATTATATAAAATAAGTTGGCGTATAATATTTACATAATTAAATTGTTTACGTTGCTTATAATTCTGTTTCAATTAGTAATAATCTAAATCACAATATCAAAAGTTATCACGTTCAAATAAATTAATGACTATTCAATCTAATTACAATAATTGTTTTTTAAATTGATAGATTATAATATAAGTTTGAGTACAATGTCGCAGAAGTTAATTAAATGTAATGTATTACAGGACTAAAACGCGTGTGTGTAAAATGATACAAGATATAATCCCTTCGAAAGGGAAACTAACCTGTTTAATGAATTGAGTTTTGCCGTATAATGAATGAAAATGGTACATATGAGTGGAATTATACAGATGAGCTTCTAGTTGAATTACTTCTTTTTGCTGCTGCTGCTTTCGATGTTGCTGCTCATGAGAAAATAAATAATTATATACTATTGATCTAATTGTATGTGAGAAGTTCCGCCGTTTCCATGTGCTGAATGTATGTATGTTATGTAAAGTGAGGTTACCTCGTGCACGTGCACTGCAATTAAGTGTTGCAACAGTGAAGAGAAATCCGTGGAAGTGAATGTGTACTCAGCTGAGTGTTGGAGACAATCCAGAGATTCACTTAAATCCTCCATGAGTGATGCCGAACTGAGCCAGTGATGGTCGTTGAGACTAAGCCGTTAAGAATGTTGAAAACCAGGTGATACGGTGTGTGCCTCATGGTGGTTCAATAGGTAGAGAGCGAGAGAGAACACTTCCTTCACCGAGGCGTGAGTCAAATCAATCTCTCTCTCATTTACATGAGGGAGAGAGAGAGACACAAATATACGGTTGCTAGTGAGGTAGTCACTGTGGCGTCTCAGCTGTTCCGCAGAGACGTGCGAGGCGCGGCCGCGCCGTGAGTAGGGCCGTGAGGTGCGCGAAATTTAAATTACCTTAATTCCTCAACAACAGCGTTATCATCTTGTCTTGTAATGCCGCAATAAAATATGTGTTTTGCTGCACACACGTTTTCACCTTCGACATATTTTCGAATTCCGTCCCCTACGTATTCATATAACACCGATATTGTGATAATAGACATTGTAACCGCATTTAAATTTTCAAATTTGAAGTTTGAACGACGTTGTTCATCAAACGGGGTAGTTGATAAGCAACCCACCAAGCGGCGCCACCCATCGCTTAACATGACGAATAGAGTATTAAGCTCATACGGCATGATTTGTATGCAAGTACGATGTCGCCTTATCAAGTCTAAACGTTACAACTATTAAATACATTACAGACTAAATTCTATTGGGTACCGACGTGTTATACTTTACTTTTGTGTATGTGCTAATGGTATGGGAACGATCTGTAGATGTTCGCACGTGGCAGCAGTATTATACGATGTTTCTCATGCAAGATACCTACCAAAAATGAGAAGACCGGCTGAAATACTATCGAAAATATTTGAAAGAGAAAACGTCAATCAACCTGTCATAAATAATTATAGTCATGAAGACTGATTTGTATAATACTCATCCTAATATGTAATTAATCTTCATTTTTTCTAATAAAATATAAGTTGCTACAGAACTCTAATAAAAATTCTGATTTGATTTTATTGAAAGTATGTTTAAAAAACTCACCAACAAACGTATTACTTACCATCCAGTGGGACAAGTCCCTTAGAATATATTAAAATGAATTTGGAGTTTTCTAATTACAATCAATATAAAGTAAATGAAATTGATTGTTTTTGTATTAAATCTGACAATAGAATATGTTTATAACTATTTACCTGTAATATGTAGTGTTATTTCTAAAAATACAAAAACTCTTCATTTTACGCTCCTTTTCCATATTATCTCATTCCAAATAACATAATAAATATAGAAATATAAAATTTCGATATAAAACAATGCAATACAAATCTTTTTTGGTGCATTCCATGTCATACAATGAGTAAAAAATACCTAAAAATAGGGAAAAAATGGTTTTTTAATTTTGTTTAATCATTTGCCACCAATTTTAAAAATCGGAAAAAAACTTATTCTTATAGTTAGAGACAAAATATATAAAATATATGTTTTTCAAGGCAACGTCGGTCAGAATATTTAAAATACAGTAATTTGAATATTTCAAACGCTTTAAAAAAATTGAAGTTTGCGCGACATAATTTAAAAAAAAAATTAACTTTGTAGGTTTTAAAAGCAAACTCGGCATCAATAAGATTGGGAATTCGTTAAGATATCGTAAAAATGGTCAAAATTACAAATGGTCACCTTAAAAGCGTGCGTTAAGAGGTAGGGGGTTAAATCCATCGGGAAAAGGTTCTTTAATCATGAGAAACAAGATCCTGTTGGTTCGATAGATCAAGCCTTGGGGTTATTTTTGGCCCTCTTACCCTGCCCTTTAATTTTGGTATTAGACGTTATAAAAGCATCACATATTCGTAATTTTAACTAAAAATTTACATATAACTTATTATTTATATAACATATACTTTTAGCGCAAAACAATGTTATTAATTTATTAAAATTTTTGAAGTTCCAATTTCATTTTCTTATAGTCTTATATGTAATAGTTACAAAAATACCGAGAGAAAACATATTTAATAAATTTGCGAACGGTTTCGTCTAGGAATGAGTACCCAGCCATCTTTTTTTGTAATAGAAGGTAACAGAGTCGTTAAAGAGGTCATTCCTAGTATACTATTTTGCTGTATTCTAATTATTTCTAATTGTCGTTTTAAGTTCTTGTAAAGTTTTATCAAAGATTCTTTTTCATCCTCTAATTTGTGATTAGTTTGAAAATATAAAATTTCTTCAGTTTTCATATTAGTAAGTAATATTTTCTTATGATGACAGAGAAGAGCGATTTCCGTTTGTATAATAAGATACTCTTTTGTTAATGAACTATGTTCTTTAAAAATAATTTGAGATACGAAACTTTTGCAGTTAGGTATAACTGGTTTAAACTCTATGTCTATTAAATTACAAATATTAGCCAAATTTTTTATTTTCATTTTACAATAGGACAGTTTCTGTTTGGAATCAAATATTTCATTCAATAAATGAATATTCAAAACTTCTTTTGGTAGATTCAAATTTCCAATCTTGTCTTTAAATTCAGTGCATATTGGTCCCATATTTTTCGTATTAAGAGCAGACATTTTATTGTATATTTTAGTTTGTTCTGTGAAATGTTTGTAGTTATAATTTTTAGAATTTTTAAAAAATTCTTGATTAATATACGAATTTGATAAAAATTCATTTAAATCAGTATGTATTGTTTGCTCCAAACTATTTACATTATACATTAAAGAATAATACACATTACAACCTATGGCCATATTTAATTTTGCAATCGTTGTGTCATCAGACGTAATGATATTACTTTTCTTTTCTTTTACTGTTGGATATTTTAGAGGTTCCTGATGTCCTTTAAAAAATTTTAATAAACGTGTCATAACTTCAACTATCTGATTCATCGATGGTCTATTTTCAGGAGCTTTACCCCAACATTTTACTATAAGATCTTCCAAAGGTCGTGGACATTTGTCCAGTAAAGGTGGTCTTTGTCCTGTATGAACAGCCCACATTATTCTGTATGCTGAACCACCGACGTCTCCAAATGGTTTTTTTCTTGATAGAATTTCCCATAAAATAACGCCCCAACTAAATACATCACATTTTTCGGTATAAGTTGAACCTTCGAAAACTTCAGGTGCCATCCATGCTGCGGATCCCTTGTTGTTTGTCATATATGTATTTAGGTCACAAGCAGTACCAAAATCACATATTTTGAGCGTTTGCCCGCCCAATATTAACAATAGATTAGGGGGCTTTAAATCTCTATGAATTAGGGGTTTCGGTCTCATGTTGTGAAGGTATGCTACACCTTGAGCACATTGAAGAGCCCAACTAATAGCATGTCCAGCTGTGTAATGTGATTCTATGTTTGAATGTAATATATTGTATAATGAACCACCTTCTGCATATTCCATTACAAGACAAACTGGATTTTTAGTACATGCTCCAAAGAGCTTCACAATATTAGGATGAGTAACACGTGATAACTGCTGTACTTCAACTGCAAAAGCTTTCCTCTCACCTTCTGAATTTATAAGTTTTATAGCGACACATTGACCTCTCCATTTTCCTTTCCAAACAACTCCGAATGATCCTTTACCAACTATTTCTTCTGTTTCGATTTCATTAAAATTAATTTCTTCAACAAAATGTTGTATGGAGTGAGATATTTCATTAGGAAACATTCTTCAAAAATAAAATTTAGAAGAAACGATTTTAAAAACTTTAAAATCACGACGCTGTCATTTCCGAACAGGCAGAATCTAGGCACATTTGTTAGGTATTCAATTATGAAAGTCCCCTTGTATACCTGGAACAAAAAATATAATTATGCTGCAAATTATCTGCATTTTTTTTAAATTTTAGTAGGATTATATTTGAGTTTCTAATGAATTAAATATATTTCGATTTCGGATATAAAAATGAGTATCAACATGATACTCATTTTTATATCCGAATGTTATCACATACCCCACCAACTTATAATGAAAAGTGGAAACTAGCAACAATAGCTGTTATTTAAATCGGTTCGTACAAATCATACGAGACAAAAATGTTTAAAAATTATAAAAGATAATTTTTATTTTACCACCATAACGTAAGACTATTATAATTCCTCACTCGCTAATGCTCACTTGGGTGACATGACATTCTTAGAATAAAGAAAAATGAAAACCGTAAAATAGTATATAATTAAAATGTTAATATAGTAAAGGATTCTTGCTGATCTCGTAGTTAATAACATGTTAGAGGGAGAGAATGGACTAACGCGACGAGGAGCACGTCTCACGGCCGGCATGCATTACGCGCTCACCTTACGTAGCATAATTCTGCTAAGTATGCGGCAGTGCTGCTTAGTAGAGGAGTGACTATTTTAAATTGCGATACTTGACGAGTGTAGCTTTTTAAGTGTGTTGTCCCAATTTATTGAATTCATTGATTATATTGAATTTATTTTATTGCTGTGTTGTCCTAGATAAAACTAGTATTTATGTAACTCACGCTGTGTCAGTGGGAAAAATCTTGCTGTTTTGGACGAAATTCGGGCCAACGCTCGGTTTTGATCCAATCGATACCGAGTTGGACTTGGCCCAGTGTATTTAGCCCAAAAAAATCGATTATCTCTTCAGAAATCATTTATGCAAGAAAATTTATCTGGGAAAAAGTTTCGTTTTAGAAAGCTCTATAACTTTTATAATTATAATTTTTGCCTAAAATCAGATTCTGTAAAACAAAGCTTTTTCTCCATACATTCTCTCGCATTAATAGCCCCTTTTAAAATTGGATCTTAAACCTAGAATTTTTCATGAACATTTTAAGACCAAGCCGGTCTTAATTAGATCAAAATTGAGCGTTTGCCCGAATTTCGTCCAAAAATAGCAAGTTTTTCCACTGTGCGTGTGTACAATTCCACGCGCGGGTTTATACAGCGTGGCGATAGTGAGGTTCCCTGTGCGCCACTTGTGAACGTAAATTTAGAGTATCCGCCGAGTGAGTTATTATCACTCCTACGCAATTCGGAGGGTAGGGGACCTGAAATCTTATTAGATTCACACTTATTTCCTCCGCGGCAGCCTGCGAGTAAAACAGGCCACTGAACCAATTAAAGTAAAACAAAATTCGGAGTTAGGATTTTAAGATTTAGTTTAATTTGATTGTGCGGTCGGGATATTGTACGGAAAGTCAACTTCCTTGACCGAGCGGAAATGCGCTGACTCCGTTGTGATGGGGATGTGCGCGCGCTTGCTCGACCACGACGGACTCAGCAACGTGGGAACGCTCGAGATATTATGCGATCGGAGATTGCGGGTCAACGTGATGTAGGTGCACCCGCGTTTGGACGTACTGGTGTACGACGACAACTTCGTAAAGAGGGGCTACCCGTAACTACGACAGAGTTACTGATGCAATCTTCTCGCCAGGAGTTCATGCACCTTGAGCCGGGTGAGAGAGCATCGGCGGGTCTGGGGAGTGAATCCCGCGCACCAGCGCATACAGGAGTGTAAGAAAAGTCGCGAGCTCCACCGCTAAGTGTGCCGGCTTTGGTGCCACCGATGGAGATGATAGAGACACATTCACCATCGCATATGTGAAGCACGTGATAGCAATCCCTTGTTTGTTTTTTCGACGTGAGTATACACTGAAAAAAATTTGGTACACCAGCTGACCCGATGAGTACATACGTTGAGCAAAAAGTAGGGTTAAATGTTGTACCGCGCTTCGGTGCAGCTCCTGTCCCGTAACGGCACAGCTCCTATCTGTAAAGGTGCAGCATCTGCCAAAAGTGGGAGATCTCACGCATGTAGCGAAGGGGGCCGTGATGAACTGTGATGAATAGAGATACCGTGCCAAATACTGTTCAATGTAAGGAAGAATTATCGCGTAGCGGGAATCATATTATCGGAGAGAGCGCGTATACGTCAGGGAGTGTAGGCCAGTCTCAGGGGCCAGTCGACAATGTGGTCGCGGATCAGCCACTGGGCGAAGAAAGTCGTGAGGTGTTCACTGTTTCGGATGAAGCGGGAGGAGTCAACGCGCTCGCCGAACGGCACGTATAGCGCGCCAACTCTCTTAAGCTATTCCCGGCGCTATCCAGAGTCGGGTAGAGGTATTTACCTGACTTTTGCGAAACCGAATCCTCGAGCACGGATAGCAAAGACGACTGAGTGCTTGCCGCTACTGCCCAGAGTCCACTTTTTCTGGAACAGATGAGCGAGATGGCCACAGAACGCATCGCTCTGATGCATTTTGGCCGGAAAATGCAGTCAAAGTTTTCAATGAATGACACATCTCTTTCTCTGGGTCGTCTTCAGGTGTTCATTGTCAGTGTGTTCTGCATGCAGGCAACGAGGTCACTATGCAATCGCATGCACGTTGGGCGAGGCACGACTGGGACGGGCCAGCCAGGCGAGCGCACCAAGTAATAGTCAGGATGTTTCACGCAGCTTGTTGCTCGCAGATACGGAGATGGGTACGCTAGCAACCGCTGGAATGGAGTGATTATGATCGTAGTGAAAGGTGCGAGTTCTTTGACGATATTCAATTCATTGTGAGTTTGAATCAAGAATCAATTGCACCAGCTCCGACAGTTCCGTGTTGCAAGCAGTGCAGGAATGTGTTTTGCATAGTAGTTTGGGAATGTACTCCACTTTGCGTACTCATTCAGGTTCTTAAAATCGAACTTAATCAGTACCCAATCTGAATGGTTATTTTTGTTCCAAACTTTTTTTGGTCTGTTCCGTAGATATGTATACAGTAGCGAGCAGAGCATATTAGGCCAATGCTACTTAGTTTGCGTAATAGTACCATCGATTATATCGTGTCAAATGCTTTACTAAAGTTCAACAGTAGTACAGCGGTAATAAGTTTCTTGTTAAAAATAAATTTGATATCCTCTGTCAGTTTGCTCTAGCGGTACTATGGTGTTTCCGAAAGCTACTTTGAAGTGGATCCCCTTCTTGAAAACATATTCTAATCTTTGCGCATGAACCATCATCTCAAGGACCTGGGAAATAAATCAAAGTAAAGCAATAGGATAAAAGTCCGAAGGAGGTGTAGGGGCCAACTTTTTCTTTAATGGTATTAATTGTGCTTTCGATACGCAACAGGGCGCGCCACCTTGTTCGATTCACGAAATCGCGCTGCACCAATCGCTCGCCGATCGCTCTATTACACCCTTTGCCAACATCCTTCGCACTTCTTCTTGTGTGATCTCAAGCTTCTTGGGAGACATGCGTCGGGGCGCACATCTCACCGGTCTCAAACTATCTACTTCAATCAGATGTGAGATCAAAGAGGTGTGACTGAGCATCGCGGCTGGCGACGGCACTATGCTTACTACTAAACGTATTACGCGCTCTCTTTCTCTCTATATCTCTGGTGCATAAAATATCCGTGTACTCCAAGTTAACAGGTACACCGTCAGTCTCTCGACCAGCGAGCGCTCAAAATTCTCCACCGATCACAAACCAGATCTGTACCGCAAATTAAGTCTCCAATTGCCACAATCTACAAAAGTCAATTGCCAAAATCATGTGGTGATCGGTACCCACAATCACATGCACAGTTAATGATTTTGCCAGTATATTTCCAGCATCAATTTATTTATCACTCACAGCGCTCCCCCGTTGGCTCCAGGCACAACTGTCCAAGACAGTACTATTCGCGCCTAATATAACAGCGCGATTTTGGAGCCT
>JAPYZP010003181.1:0-12356 GCA_030522985.1 Torymus sinensis | reverse complement strand
TTTTCTAAATACATTTGAGTACCATAAACATGAGTTGGAAATAGCACGATTTGGCATTCGCGCGCCGATCTGGGGCAGTTGACGTGAAACGCCTCATATGTATAATACGTGTGTTATGTACGCGAGCGGATATGGGCGAGTCGGATTTGAGTGGGTCGGACGTGGATCTGTCTCTTTGTCTGCGCGAGTCTTTGGCGTTGGGTAAAAAATAGGGTAGGGATTTTATTGTCCTGTATAAAATGCAGTTTTTGTTTCTTCTACACTGAGAGAAAAAGGTTTGTAAAAATTACTATACTGTCTGATAAGACTGTCACAGGCTCTAGAAGCCCCAAAAATTACTGTACTTTATAGTAAATTTTACTGTACTTTACAGTAAATTTTACTATATAATTTACTATAAAGTACAGTAATTTTTGGGACTTTGACAGCCTGTGACAGCTTTATCAGACAGTATAGTAATTTTTACAAACCTTTTTCTCTCAGTGTATATACTTCGTGGTCTGAGTAGAGTTTAGTATTCAAGTAGCTTCTTATGATATATAAAATATCAGTAAGTTTGTTTGATCGTATCAAGTCTGCAAATAGACCGCGAAAATGTATTTTCAATTTTTAATCGATCAAACAATAGAATACTTCCTCCCCCTCCAAGTCACTTTCCATTTCATTGTCCCAACACCTTGCCCGACCTACATTCCCAGAAAAATCAGCAAACCGTTAAAAATCGAATAATGAATTAATGCTCCCAACAACGACGCTAACAATCATGACCACTGGTTTGAACGCCTACAGCCAGCATCCCGAGACTACTGAATAAACCATTTATCATCTCAAAACAAACAAACACACGTGCCCTAATAACAAAAATATCCCCAGCAAAAAAGATCCTTAGAAACTAGAAACTACTACTACTAGGAGCAATTTCTCCCCTGCGCGCGGCATAATGCGACATTCAGGCCCCGAAAACAATGCATCACAGAGCGTCGTCGTCGCTCCTCGCCTTTCTCTATGTATAACGAACCCGCGCGGCCGCCTCATTGATTTATAATACCGAGACAGGCGCGCTCGCGAAATTAACAATCGCCCGCGGCGGCGAACGGCGACTCCTTGTGCACCTATATTATACTCTCTCTCTCTCTATACACGAGAGGAAAAGATCTGCGCGCCGCGTAAAATAACGAGCCGCGTTTTTCCCTCGGCGGAAGAGCGACGCTTAACGATCGCGGGGCCCCGCAGAAAAGTGAAATTGTTCATGCCGCTTGATCGTTAATATAACTTTGCGCGCAGCGCCGGTAAGGTTGGATGTATCGGCCTGCAGCGATCTGAATAAGTTTAATCGGTTGCTGAAGTGCTGCGTGTAGCTTTATATATCGTGCGATATGAGTGATGAACGATGGCGATGAATTTAATTCGCGCTACGTTACACGCGTAGTCTTTTTTTTCTTTCGATCTTGTCTACAGCTACACACGATAATCACCCATATCCTGAAAATCTAGAATCAATAGACACTCACTTTCACTATTTACGCTGTAAGTATATTCATTCCCACATCCTTCCTTCTAATCGTGCAATTTCACAAACCACTACGTTTCTACGGAAAAATCTCCCACGAAATGGATACAATATTTTCATCTTCAGCTCTGACACATTGCCAAACGCACGAGCGACGCCACATCACGAGAGAAAAAAAAACAAAGCGGGCGCAAAAGAAACCGGTCGAGTTCAAAGTTACCCAACGCGCGCGCGAGAAACTGACCGACAAAAAAGATAAGACACTTTTATAGAGAAGGCTTCGCTGTATAACTATAACTATAACTGCGCCGCGGCTCTTTCTCGTCTTTCTTCAGCGAGAGACCGCAGGTAAGCTGAAATCGCGGCGCGGATGGCTTCGGTCGCTCGATGGTATAGAAAGTAGCGATGGTGATAATTTTATTGCGAACGATTGTCTGTGGGTCGATGGTGTGTAGGTATTGTTTATCGGTAAGAATGAAATACTTTTCAATTTGTAATGTTCGTCATAGAATGAAATCAAAGGACGTTTAGATAACTAAAATCGGTAATACTTATAGAGGACTAAAAATAAAATTATGAACGATTACTTGTCAATACGATTATTATTGACAAATTGATTTTGTCATGTAATAATCACGGTAGAAAGTGAATGGTAGCCCTGCTAACTCGGTTAGTTATAGTTTAAGTGATATATAAACAGCCTTAAAAAAATCGGGTGTGATGGATTGGTGGTTAACTGGTTGCTTAATAGAAAGTGTACTTTGCCAGGCTTAAAATTCATCCCGACGACGACCTGTAATTTGCTTTGGTATTATTAAATGCGATAATATATCAGGCCACTAATCACCAGTCACGAAACTAATTTCGAGTTTTTGAAAAATTTTTCTGAAATTAACGACGATGATAAAGAGACGGAAAAAATGTGAGAGACGCATTGAGCGCGTATGTACCGTTATCACTCTTTTATATCGCTAATAGAAATCAAACAGAATATGAGAAGATTTTTAGCTTTGGGAATAAATAACCCTCTGACCTAATTACCACCAATATTCTGTTTCACAGAATAAAGATTTTTCTGACTTTGTACTGGCTTTCATCGAAATAACGAAATTATCGTGATTGAGCATTTTTTATCAACCAACTTTTCCTTTTAGAAGAAAACAAGTAGTTCATCAAAGAAATGTAAATCTCTCATTCTTTAAAAAGAAAAAAAAATAATTTGGATAAATGACCAAACCTATAACTACGTTTCTGATTCTTAATTTTCGTTTCAAGTTTATTCCTAAAGTATTTCAAAATATATCCAATGATACAGAATTTTTCGCGCAGGACCATACACACGCTAAATCAAACATCAGATATATTCTACAAACCTTTCCCACCACCTTCTCGATTCTCACACCTTGCCTCCCCCAGTTTCAAAATCACTTACCACTCGCGCTACACTTACACTCTCTCACAGACACATACGTGTCGTCATTCGATCCGCAAACCGATCGCTTTTCTCCTTCTCTCTCTCTTTCACGTTGCAAGCTCTCCGGCGCTCCACATCACTGCGCTAAATATACGCGCGGGAGAGGACGAACCGCGCCGATTGCGAAACGTCGTCGGATTGCACGTGAGGCGCTCGATTTAACGCGGGCTTTTCGATTTCCCGAGCCTGAAAAGTGGAGCAGCGAGAACGAAAGAGAGAGAGAGAGAGAGAGAGGGAGAACGGGATATATATCTGTGTTTGTGTGTTTGCATAACGGGGGTTTCGCGATTACGAAGAGGGGTGATTTGATAATGCTGGATGAGGAAGAGAGAGAGAGGGAGATTAATCGGTGGTTTAATTTTCGCAGAAGGTGATTAATGGGGAAATTTCGCGAGAGTTGGTGCTACTTGGCGAATGCAAGAGCGAGCGGCTTGCGTCATACGATTTTGTGCAACTCTCGCTTTGACTTGACGGGTTCTTGGATAAAATTTAATTGTACGTTTTGAAAGCCGTTGTGATTGAATGTTTGCGAAGATACTAATTATGTATGTTTTTTTTTTATTGTTATACTTTAAGTTTGTGCTACTGAAAAGGTGAAAATGTTAAATGATTTTAAAATAAACCATCACGTAAAATTATTTGCCATATTGAAAAATAAAATTAATGGTTCTTCATAGACTCAAATTATCTAGGTTTATAGAACGGTGTTAAAACGTGACCATTTCCCACTTTTTCTTTTTTTTTTTCTTAATTCACGTTAGTTTCTAGTCGCCCTTTGTATACGCACGATGTACTCATTTCTATTATAAATGCTTCTTTCGTGTGATGCGTCTCTTGTCCCATTTCACCTGTCACACTTGTTCTCCGCTCTTCTTTCGCCGCCGGAATACAGATGAAGGAAAAATAGCTTTGAAATTATGCGTGAAATGAATTATAATCTTCAATCGACTATTTCTAATAATTAAAACAGTACAAAAGTACATGAATTTAAGGAAATCCGAATCTATAGTATTAAATAACTAAGCAAAAGACCATAAACTATTGCAACAATCCGACAATTAACTGGGCCACGGAAAATCAATAAATACTTTCATAAATTCCCGTGCACCCCATTTAACGACTAAAACTGATACATTCTCAGTAACCGTTACAACGTAGCCACGGCGAAGACACGCACACTTTTGTCCACTGGACTAAACCAGACTCATCAAAGCAGCCGCGACATATTAGCTCACACGACCGCATTTAGATTTTCGTGCAGTGCATCTGTTTCGCGTATTCATCGGGCCGAGATCAGCTGAGCCTGCGAGAGAGAGACTGTTGAGAGGCGAGCACGCGCTTCAGAGGGCCTATAAATAGCAACAAACACGGATTGTTTATAGGCTAACGCCAAGAAATTTCACACGTAATCTTTTAGCCTGCGCGAGGTAATAATTATGATTTTAAATTTTCCTTGTAACAAGCTTTTATTTTTGTCCAGTTTTTATTGATTGCGGTTGTCGGGGTTGATGTCCATATGCTTAAACCAGAATTCACTTTTTTTATTAGCATTTCAATAAAATCATTACGCTGTTTACGATCCATTAAAGCCAAATGTAAATAAATGGTGGTCGGATAAGTATATTGTACAAATAACCGTACTGTGACATGAGGAAACGTCATTTTTCTATGCGCCAATATGCCACGATAATAAAACTGATCCACCAAAGAACCCACAAATTCTTGCCTGCCACCTATACTCTTGACTGTTTACCGAACCCTTCCACCCTTACAACCAATCTTTATCGTCCTCAGTTTACCCATCTCGTGACCAGTCAAATCACCACCACGTACGTAAATCCCTACCACGATTTCTCCTAAACACGCAAACATCAACCAATCGCCAGCATGCAATAATATACCAACCAATGCCACTGAAAAGATAACTCCTCTCTCGCGGAACAAAGTGGCGAGAGGAGAGAGAACGCCCGTAGCGAGGTCGAAGGACGCGGAATCCGCGGGACTCTTACTTTTTCATACAAAGTATGAGAGTATATATAGCGCCGCTCGCTGCGCCGGTGCTATAGCGAGGAAAAAAACACCGAGGACGCGTCGTCTGCTGTATAATAAAGGAATGAAGGAGCGTATATAAGTGTTCATACGAGGGAATAAGTGTGGAAAGCGGCGTCTGGGCGAGGGTCGTTTTTGCTGAGGTTCCCTGGAATGGGGGAATTGGAAATGTCGCTTGGCGGAGGATGCAACGAGGTTTTATTAAATGAGTAAGCGTTGTTTGCTGCAGCGTATATGATAATGTGACTGTGAATAATGGATCATAACAAGATATCATCTACTAGGTTCTAATGGTTAGGTTCATTTGATGGACCATGGAATTATGTTTGGTTTGCATTTGAAACTCATTCGTCAGCGGTTCATAAATTAAAATTTTCTAACTATGATTCTATATTTTCTTATCATCACAATTTTAGACAAATTTCTAATCAACCGAGATAAATTATTTGCATTACCATCGGTTAGATTCCCTAGAGGATTTGTAACATCCCAAACGAATCCAACATCAAACCCAAACTTTTGCCTCAACTCAATCTACCAATGCCACAACAGAACATCCGATCGGTCACTTTATTAACAATCGAAAAAACACACTGAAAACTACCTCATCCCACCTACACCAAATCAGACGTCATAGCCAAGAAGAACAAATCAGCCCCAATTGGTCGGAGCTATCCGCTGACCTCTCTGGCCCGATCTGGAACGATATCGCGCCGGTCGCCGCTCACGTATACACAATCCATCCGTGCAGCAACGGCATCATCGCATGCGCACACACAAGCGCACACGGGACAAAGACACCGTGTCGTTGAACCTGGCGCCCCGGACAAAGGCTACCGGGGTTACGCCGACCGGAGGATACCATCTGATTCGATATGTTTTTTCGCTCGCGAACTAGATTGCAAAAGGAGAGAGGATGATCGTTTTTACGAGACGCCCGTGATGCGTGGGTTGTGATATATACATGACGCGAGTCGTAGCGAATATAATGGCGGTATCATTACGTGGATCAATTGGCCGCGCGCGCAAGAGCCCGGAGAAAATGAGAGACTGTTGAAGAGTGCTGACCTGTTGGTTGGTTGGTTGGTTGGTTGGCCTTTGGTTTAATTTGTTTGCTACGTTCGCGTATGTGTACTTGGCAGGCTATATTGAGAGAGGTTGAACTGATGTGTCGCGAGAGAAATATGGGTACGGATAATAAGGTGGGTGCGCTTGGATGAACTTACGTGGCGGAGTGGTTCTGAGTAAGTACTGGTTACTTATAGAGATTGAAACTCACCTGAAACAGAAAAGATAGATTTGTGTTAGACGCTTTGTTGAAGTTGCTACATTTAGTAAAAAGTAATTTTGTTGTGACAAGGTTACGGTAAATATTGCATTAGCTAAATATTTGTATAATTTGAGAAAATCATTAATATTTTAAACATTGAAGATAAAGTGTTATGACTTATTACTTCGAGGTAAAAAGTTCTGATATCAGTACCTTTACCTTTTGCAAACAACATTTATCAACTCTCACACGATCATACAATCAACCACCAAACATCGATAATAAGAAATCCACATCTACCGATGTCTTCCCAACCACTGAAACTCTTGCATCCAATCCTCTAAGAATTAACAATCCCCATACGATATTGCAACAGCAACGACCTCTCCTCCGAACCAATCAAAAATTTCCCAACACGCCACCTATAGACCAACCGAAACCCCGTGCAGCCAACAACCTATTCCTTTCATTTCCAATCACACGCGCGGACTCGGCGGCCAACCTCGTTCGAATCCCATCTGGAAAACAATGCCGCGCACTGCTCGCGACCACGACGGCGGTGACTGCGAAAAGAGCCGTGCGCGCATGCATGCATGCACACGTGCGAGAGAGCTGGACGATCGTCGTTGCGAGTGGGCGCGACGGCCTTGGCCGGTACGAGCGAGTGAGAGAGAGAGAGAACGAGAAAAGGCCGACGGACGAGCGAGTGTAGGAAAGGAAGTTTTTTTGGTCGCCATTTCTCTCTGGTCGCGAGAAATGGGAGTTTGAAAAGTTGGCGGAGGTATTTTTTGATTGGATGGGGAAATTTATGAAAGCGAATGGCAGGGATGATTAAGGTTGAGAGTTGGATTTTGGCTAGGATATTTGGAGATAAAAAAGTAATTGGAATTTTAATTGTTTTAGATTGTATGAAAGTTTCTTGGCTTGTTGTTAGATTCTTCATATGAAATGCTCAGGAAAGTGTGGAAAAGTGTGACTATTAAGTATTATGATTTAGAATAAAAAAAAATTATGTTTATCCAATAATCAGAAACTGAGCAGTTGATATACAAGTTCATTTCAACATTGCACATTCCAAGCTTGAAGTGTAAAAAATATTTTGTAAAATTGATGAAAGGAAGATACCGGTATTAAGACTAGAGCTTAGGAAACTGATTATGTATTTTTTCTTTTTTTATAGAAAAAGGATTAATACGATAATGAATTTTTATGAATCGCCATAAAAATGTGCAAAGTAACGCTGCATTAGCGTCAAGTACCGTATAAAAACAGGCTCGTCGAAATAAAAGACGAAGATAAATCGAAAAAGGAAAACGCTGATTTGCATTAGGAAAGAATCGGAGTCAATTATCATCGAAATTTATGCAAATCTGTCTACTAACAGCATTAACGGCGCACACGTATTTATCTGCGTCTTTCTTTATTTCGCGCTTTGACGTACACCAGAAATGCGCGTTGGTTGTCTGATTAGTGCGGTAGTAAAGTGTTTAAATTTTATTTTAGATTGACAATGTTTATGTTTCGTGTGGGTGTAAATTATTATAACCATTTTCAATATTTTCTATATACTTAGAATTGAAATTATTATTATTATTATTATTAAAAAAAAACACTAGATTTTCAATCTAACGATAAGATGATAATAACAATAATACGATGTCACAATAAATATACGACTCCGTAACAGTTCATCCTCGTATCTGTCGTAATTAGTACAGTATTAACATTATACTGCAACAAATATACTCTCTTAACTCGGACTAGCACAATTCTCTGCGATTGCAGCAGCTCATTATTCGAGGCTTACCCTAAAAGATCCATTATAAATTTCCAATACTCCCTATCCAGTCTACCAATATACAACAAGATCTATTTCCAACTACCATCACAGATCTACCACAAAACCCGAAAAAAAATTTCCAACTTCAAAAGCCGACCAACCAAACGCACTTCGCACTCTCGGACCACTTCTACCTCAACCAGCCAATCCGACATCCGACGTGAACCAATAAACAAAACGTGCAAATCCACGCGTATCAACAAACTTATGCACGCGTGCACGAGCTGTTTCCTTTGTTCGGCAGCGCACGTCGATTTATAATCTCGCGGTTTCTCGGTCTTTGTCCTCCTCTCGCATGCTATATACACGTTGTCGTCCGGTGTAATTGATTCATTTTAGTGCGCGTTGACTGCGCTTTTGGGTGTTGGGAGGTTAAGTGCTTTTTAATTGTTGCAGAACGGTTCTTGGTTTATCATTATTTGTTGGACGTGGAATAGGAGTGGGTATATCAAGTAGTGGATTGTGGTGTGGGAAACCAGAGTTTAGTAATGTGGGATTATGAGATGGATTTATGATTCATTCCACAATACGGGTATAAAATATGTACAGAAAACAAGCTACAGCTATGTATAGTTTTTAAAAACTATACTGTCGTGAAGAAATTAATGACTATTGGTTGAATTTCAAAGTATTTGATGTAAAAAAATATTGTGGTAAAGATAAGATGACGATAATTCAAATTAAAACAATGACTCTTTTACATTCAAATAGATACAACTAACCAATTCTTAAACATGCATACAAAAATTAATCGAACTCAGGATATAATTTCTCCGCTACTTTTACTATCACAATATCGCCATTAATAAACATTTTCACCTACTTCTACCAAAAGCGACCTCCCATTAAAATTCACAGCGCAACCATTGATTCACACTTCGCTACACAGAAGCCCATAAACACACACCGAGCTCTCCAATCTCGACATTAAATCCAATCCCATTCTCAGCACTGTAAACACAAATCAGAATGACACTTTCACTCGCGCTAACCCAGAACACCTCTAACCCATAGGAAACCTCCGTAACCTCCATTTCCAGCGGCAGCGGCGATACATCAGCCGTTCGTCGTTCCTTTCGAATCTCGCGTCTGTCTACGTGTGTATGCATGTTACGTACACCTATATACACTTTGAAATTTACGCGCCGCGGATTCGCGATGAATTTTCATGCGCGCGCGCGCTGACGACGACGAATTTGTTTGTCGCGCGCGTCCGCACGCATAATTTGCGATACGGACAGCGGACGTTATACGTTGCCACGTTGTTGCGTAATTGAATTTTTTATCGTTTTAGGCGGAGATAAGGTGATTAATTGTGAGAGTGCGAATTGTGAATCAACGCTGATGACGGTGGTAAAGGCTGTCGTGAATTTATTGCTATGTGATTGAAGAATTGTATTTTTCTATGGTTCTTTGTTTTTGGATGATAAGTATATACATATATATTGATTTCTCATTGTGTACTTCTTCTTTTTAATAAGTAATGAGTTTCATCGCATGTCATTATTGTTGAGGAAAATTAATTTGCAAGCGGCTTGAATATTGGCGGAAAGTGAAATTTCCACTCTCGCGCCTTTTCCATTCGAATCGTAAAATCGATCGTGAGTGAAATCTTAATCTCTCTTGCAACAATGCAATAAAACCTCTTTTTTTATCCCTCCCACCAGACGCGCAATTCCCAAGATTCCACTTACAGCTTTATTGAACTTTTTACAGCGGCGTGTTCGTTTTCCCTTTGTACATCGACTTACGGCGTCGTCACGTTTATTTTTCATCAATATTCACCGAATAAAATTATTTCCCCTACTGTATGTTTGTGCGATTTTCGATATTAGCGAGAATACGAAGAATTGAATTGTACATTTTTATAATAGGATTGCAGCTTGGAGAGATAAGTCGAAAATATATTTACGGTAATAGTAATAATAAGTATACACGCGAGACTAGTAGAGGCACGCGGAAGTTACGTAAACAAATATAACTGCAGAAAATCAATTATGACATAAGAATCCGGCACGTTTGAACAGCATGACGTTGTTTTATAATGGATGGTAAATAGTTTTACAAGTATTGACACTAACGTAAGCGTATTAGGAACTTGGTAGAAGAAAGTTATTAATACTTATGTTTAGCATAATCCCGGTTGTAACCTCTCATTTTTATCTTATTTATAACATGATGATGAATATTTTCACAAACTTCTGCATATTTTATCAAAATGACCCTGGGAAACGAGTAGAAATTAAAAAAAAGTGTCTCACAAGAAGCAAAAAATGGTTTGCTCTTCCAGGATGTTACTAATAAGAAAAAATTTTAGCTCGTAAACTGACCTTTTTATAGCCACTTTCACCCAATTAGCTAGATTCTAACCTAAAAAAACTTTTAAATATAGATTTATAAAAAAGTTCCCACATTATTTATATTTAAAATAACATATTTTCTTCTATATTATAATTAAGCATCCTTTATAGAATAGTGTAAAAATTATTTTCTTAAAAAATCTAAACCAATAAATTAAAACCGAGTTCGAACCGAAGCAAAAAAGACCATAAATAAAGACAAAATACTCATCAAAACATCTACCTCATCACGCGAAACATAAACTTTCATTCCAGCTCCACTAACAATCCTCTCCGCGCAACACACAACTTAATTTCCCCTAATTTTCACCCGCTTTCCCATTACCACTCGCTCCCTAACCATTTTACACAACCCATATCCCCTGCATTCTCTCTTCCCGCGTGTGCTTTTCCCCCACCCCCCGACTCACGACGTAATTCACGCGCGCAGTGCAGAGTCAGAAAAAGAAGAGGCGAGTGTATATAGTCGCGCGCTTTGTCCTCGCGACGCACGTGCGTCTGCCGCAGTTCCTTTTTATTAATCCCTTTTTCTCGCGGGGCTTTGTGTGCACAACCGTCCGCGTTTATCTCTGCTGCGCAATTCGGCATTTCCCATTGCTAGAGGATTATGCGGTTATCTTTTTCGTGCAGAGCGAGAATTAATGTTTTTAAGGCGACGTGGCAGCGATTGCTTCAGAATTTTAATTTGAATTAGGAATGGAAACGACGATCGATCGAGATTACGTACATTTTCACGACATACTTGTATTTGGAATATTAAAGCTCTTTGGTTCCATAATAGGTATAGCTTACATAAATGTTGAGAACATAAATTATCCGGAGAATGTCGCGTGCGCGCTTATAAGTTATGAATTTCGATGAAATTCCGGAAACTGCGTTCTAGAGCACTAGATGATGCATGGCGCCTTATTAGGAAGTTATGCCCAGGATGCTGGGCCATATTTTAGAGAATTAAAGAGAATTTCATAATTAAAAAGTCATACTTTAACTTTGATTGTTGTAAGTAATTCTAGTCATTGATACTTGAGGGAGACTTTATTAAACTTATTATATCGGAAATTGCACGATTCATTTTCTATATGATTGATTCCGTAACTCTAGTATTGGAAAACTTCACGTGATCCGAGTTGTAGAGAATGTCGGCATTATTAGTGGTTAAGTGAATTCCAGCATTCATTAGGACAAGTGATTTACCGATACAATGCCGCTTAATGATTTTTTAACGTATAAGTACAAGCCTGACAAGTCTTGTGAATGGCACAGTAATTACCACTCGTCTTTTGAATAATTTTTATAAGCTTTTCATGGTCTTTGTGACATCATTCTTGTGGTGATTGTGTAAATGCTGAAATTTAAACCAATATAATAGAATGCATCAACGTATCAAAACTACAATAGTTTAAAAATCCTGTCATTAAAACTTATAAGTCACATATCACGCTTGTTTGGCTATTCTGTTTTAGTTTTCCTTTCCATGTTTGCTCCAATACTTCATTCATTCCACAATCTTTATTTTCACTTCGCCAATCGACTAATTTACAGTTTTCCAAAAACCCAATCCCATAAAACGCATTCTCCCACATCCAGCTCGTAATAAAAGCGTTCACCAATCGTACACAATTCTCCCAAACAACGTGCACTTATTTTTACATCAAACACTCAAACCCAATTACACCCCCACGCCAACAACCCAAATTACCCCTTTCTCTCCTCTCTCTCCTCTCTCCCTCTTTCACAGAAGCCTTCCAAGGAACTCGCGAAGAAGAAAGTGACAAATTGCCTCTAATTCTATACGCTCGTCTCCCGCCGCTGCGTTCGTTCGCGCGCACGGCGCACGCGAAAACCGCACCGTG
>JAPYZP010003180.1:0-28343 GCA_030522985.1 Torymus sinensis | reverse complement strand
AATTTCTACTCGAATGGAGAAGTCAATAATTTTGCAGGAAGTCTCAGTATACTAGCTGTTAGTAGATTTTGTTTTAATGGAAGCAGGTGTTTCTCAAGTAGATTATTCTACTTGCTTCCAGAATCCATTTTTTTCAGTGTATAGTTAACCTTTATGCCAACTCGGTTTTATCTGCGCTTGAAAAATTTTGCAACTATAATTTTCATCATCATTTCAATGACGAAAGCTACCATTGTGCGACAAATAATTACCGTTTAATTATCACTCTTAAAAACCATAGACTATCTTCTCTGAATCTAGACAATCCAGTCGCGAGTATAGTTCTCTTCCCAATCATTCTCTTCTTCCTCCGTCTACTATTCTTCCTCCTACCTCTCATGCGTAGGCCGAAAACTAAGGCGGCAAAACAGCAGCGTATACGCGGTCCACCCAACTTTTTATATATACACGAACGCACGCATATATCCATACACACATGCAGCAGCCGGCGGACTGCAATCAGAATTGATTATAGCCTGCTGAAGCTCCGCGCCCGCAGGACCCAGCATCAAGATCCAGGCACTTTTCTCCCACTCTCTCGTTTTTTCGATTAAGCGAGGGCTCCTCGCTCGCCGCGCGAATTCGCCGCTATATACGCGCTCGCAACTCGATAATGCCGATGTTTAGGCATCTATCGATGTCTGTGCCGCGCATGCTAATTGCGACTGGAGCCGTAATTACGCTGGGGTCAGTTCCGAAGGAGGACGGTAATAAGTTTAATTGAGATTTCAATTTGGATTAATTGAAAATTTAATGGAATAAGAGCTTTTGATTGTGGAGAAGTGTCAGTTACAATGAAGATTTTGTCGATCGGAATAATACGTACGTCTTATTTATACAGTCCACATTGTCCAGCAACATTTTAAGTAAATAATAGTGAAAACACAGTGTAACTTAATATTATTATGATAATCTTTATCACGAAAGAAATGAATATTAATTATAATGACTCAAATAAAAAAGTTAATTACTGCAGTATTATTTTAAAAATTATCATTAAACAAGATATTAAAAATGATCTTTTACCGGAATATATTACATTTAGCACTTCCTTAAAATATAACGATTGTTATCTTAGATCTATACCTTAAATGTCGATAATTATTGTGCGCAATTACTACAAGCAGCCCTTCCTTAAAAGCCTCCGAGTATTTTAAAAGTAATCGAGCATTTTATCAAAAGCCGGGAGATCGAATCAGTATCGTTGATGCGGCTACATACACACATGCGCGTTAGTAATTCGACAGTGATTTTGGCAAATGAGCATGTACTTAAAGCTCGTTGAGGGGGCTGATCGGGACCGAGCGCCCGGCTTAAAACGAGAAGCTATACGTTCCGATCAGAATCGCATTGTATTTATCCTCTTTCTTCATTTATTCTTCATGCTACAGGTAGCCTATGCCATTCTTTCATGTACATTTATGTAAAATAGAAAGAAAAATACAGCAACATATAAGAACCATATACTAAATACAATATGCAGATGTTGGAAATGTTTTTATGCAGACATGCACTATCCACTTTACATTACTTAACATACATATCATAATAAGGTATTATTGTAAATTTTGCTGAAATGTTTTACGTTTCTAACGAGAATCTGTAATTTAATTTGCCGCGTACACCTTCTTTTTATAAGATACATTACTCGAAAAAATTTATCATCCTCGTGTTCATCAAACATTCACCGTTAAAACCCTGACGTTAAAAAATTACTCTTTTCATGCCCCAACGATTGGATTCACCAATTTCTGCATTAAGCAGGAGTCGATTTCTTTCGCCGCTCTGACAGAAAAATATATTTCCAACACGAAATCCTTAACATAACTATGTAATCGAGAAGGTTTTTACATTTTTATATCCCTTTTACGCTACCTCTCCCCGTCGATCGTTCTTTCCTCGAGCTTATATACCTCCCGTAAAGAAAGTATGCGCGGCCTCACATTTGAGCCTCGCGTTGCGCAGCCGCTTTTTGTAAACTCGCGCGCGAGCCCGCGCCGGGGATTTGGTCCTCGCGTATATACATATATACAGCCATGCACACACACAGAGAGAGAGCAAAGCACGTGCCAGCGGGCCTCGCCGCTCGCGTAAAAAGCCAATTCGGTACGAAGCGGACGGACCCTTTGGGGGCCGCACGATCGGTTTTGTCGCGCACACGCCGATCGATGTAGTCGTGCGTGTAACCGTGTGCGCGAGGCCTGTTTTTCGAGGGCCGCTCGCGCGTGTGTATACGAAGAAGAAGAAGAGGCACACTCGCTCTGTTAAACGTTCCGTAAATCATCGCTTCTTGCGCGAGAGCAATCGCGAATTGTGTTTGCGCGCAGACACTGCCGGGCGAATTGGGAGAGAAATATCGCGCGCTTTGATGTACGCACTTGGGAGATGCGCGCTGCCGGTTGACGTGTGTCTGACTTGCGGGAATTTTTCAAAGTTAGGGCAACAATTTTTGCTGAGGTATGAACCAGAAAGACGATCGATGAAGAATGTGGCAGTCGCCATTCTTACATATATTGCAATGTCTGACGCACCTTGTTAGGTAAACATTCTTATATCCCGCACATTTCTTGCAATACGACGATGTACATAATGTTTTAAAGATTATATTAATTTATTAATTTTTATAATTTTATTTAATCATTATGTGATTTACCAGGCGGAATTTTCTGACTTACAATTAGTAAACGGAATACACGCAGTTGTTGAAGTTGACATGTTTTTGATGTTCTGTTAGAACTTGAGATGCTATCAATACGAGATTTGAATTTGTAATGTAAATATTGAAAAGATTATTCTACTTAGTTGGGCTGCAATTTACAAATCCAACCCAATTTCATTGCAATAAATTCATTGTTATTTTTCACTAAGAAAAGTTTATTCTGACTAGAAGAAGTTATAACGTCGTATTGCTCCCACCATTCTCGAAGCCTTCCCCATTAATCTAGCATCGGGTCCACACTTTTACATCGCACGATCCCGCCATACCCTCATCCACGCTCACGTTTTTCTCATGTACGCAAATACATCGGGGCAAAACGAATCCCTCCCACTCCCCTTACCTCGAAAAATGCTCGGCCATTAACGTATCGCGGATAAGCGATCGCGTCCGTATTATTACCGGCCACGCGCAATTTATTATCCGGCGCGATAATCTAGCTTCCTCGCTTCAAAACGACCGCGCACGCGCGTAATGACGGACGGGACCCGATATGGGAGGTCTTGAACTTTGCGCGCGAGCAACAGAGCGAAAGAGAAAGAAAGGATGGAGAGAGGGAGGGAGAGAGAGATCCACCCGCGCTTTTCATGTACCGTGCGTGCTAGCGATCAGTCATATGAAGGTGTGCGAGCACGCGCTGTATAAACGATTTCCGATGGGCCACGATCAAAGCAGCCACCGAATACAAGGTGCACGGTTCGTGCGGGAGATCGTTGGGTGGCCGCCGCGGCTATCCCCTGACCTTTCGAAGGCGAGAGAGGAAGACTTTAATTTGCACCGCGGACGAATGGTTTATGGTCTTATTAGCTGGATGTAATACTGTTGGCAGACGCAGAAAGTCTTTTCATTTTCTTTTTTTTTTTTTTTGCTACGTTACTTTTTCTTTGTTCAACTACAATTGTTCTTTTCCTTATACATATTCTATCGTTAAAATCGACGTTAAATCTAACAATTTATTAGAATGATTGCTGCACATTCTGCAATATAAGTAACAGCAAACATTGAAATAAGGGGATTCGAAATAACAAAAAAAATGGTTCCAAATAAAATTTAATAATTGTCAAAACTATAGTTACCGTCACCTAAAAGAAAATTCAACAAACTCGATTTTTTTTTATCTTTTATCCAATTTTCATTTGGAAAGGGTTATTTTGTTCCGTGTTCAATTTCAGAGGAATGCACCTATATAAAAACCAGAAAATTATCAAAACCTACAAAATTGCATTCAATTGTTTCTAAACACATGCACATACTTATGTATAATTGAGTGTAACTTTGTGGGTTTTGATAATTTTCTGGTTTTTATATCGATATCTTGCTTTGAAATTGAACACGGAACAAAATGAACCCTCCCAATTTAAAATTGGATAAAACATGAAAAAGATTCGACTGTTTTGCTAAATCTTCTTTTAGTTGACGATAACTAGTTTTAACAATCACGAAGTAGAGCGGTCGTGCGTTATTGTAGAAACAAAGGTTTTACACAAGACAGGGGAGTGGGCGTAGCGAACGAAGGAAGGTGCACATGGGGGCACAGCCCCCTAGTATTCATTCTGAAAAAAGAAATGAAAAGTTATTTTATAAACTTTATGTAGAACAAATCTTGACTGAATGAAGAAGGGTTGTTTTTAATCGATTTTTTAAAACGTGAAAAATTAGTGGTACAGATTACAAATGATGTGCCTTCAAAATATATTTTTAACTACTTTCAGGATACCCAAATGATCTATGGTTTTATATAATATGATTAGAAATTATACTTTTTTTCGTTATAAATTTTTTAATTTTAAAGAAAGTGACTTTGAAAGAAAGAAAAATATTTTATTATATTTAAGAATCCTGTGACAAATAAATTACCTATTTCATCGAGTGATGCAATCGTCAATATTTTAAAAACTATTGAAATAAATAATAAACATCCGAATAATCAATAAATTGGCCAACGCACCTTCTATATTCTGTAATTTCTTGTGACTTTTTCGTCGCGTGGCACACATATACCTACATAATATTCTTTTTAAATACATTAATCGACAATGAACGTAAAAACAATCTTACACAAGGCTTGATAGAGAATTATTTACCTCCTATTCTCTACTTTTTTCATAAATGTATGAGAATGGTTCACGCATGGTATTTTAAAAAATGCGTCGCATGACTTCACATTGGTACATATAAGTATACTTGTTGTGAAATGGTGGCATTAGATATAAGTCTTGCCTTTGAATCGAGCGTTTTTAATGTACAATTCACCAAACGAACGAGTCGACGTGTAACTCGTTTGGTCGCTGATACTCAGCGCAACTTGATTTTGCTGTATAACTACGATGTCGTAAAAAAAATAGATAAATCTTTTGGTGCTCATAAAACAAGCTATATTATTCCAGTTGAATAAAATAAAGGTTAAAATTTATGGGTCGAGTTGCACGTAACAGCGTACTTACTTCTCGGATCGTTTGCATATACATCTTCGTAATCCGCTAACAATTACAAATTTTATCCGCCATGTTATTATGTGTATGATGTGAAAAAACTAGTAAATGATTTTATCAAATATCTCCTGATTCAAACATCCACGGAATCGTATAACTTCTTTTGCATATTAGATCAAGGATAATTTAAAATTTTACAACGCTATATACCATGAACATGGAGAAAAATGTTTGTCCAGTTACTACATCTATTATTTTTAGAAAAGATTGCATAAACGCAGCAAATGTTAAAAATAATTTTAAGTATCGTCTTATTGGCTCATCAACAATGTGCCATACATGAAAAACAAATAAACATGAACCTACATTCGAGAAAGAACAGAGCATTAATCAGACCAAAAATTCATTACATCGTTTCGCGCAATAAGAAAGAGCGCGACAAATCGTCGTCTCGTTCACTTCAAATCGGTAAGGACAAGTAGAAGAAAGGAAAAAAAAATATCGAGAAAGAAGGCCATTTGAACGAGGCGACAAACGGCGAATGGGTTGCAAAGTTAATGAGAAGCTCGACTTAATGCCCAGAGAGAAAGACAGAGAGAAGCAGAGTGCGACGGAAGAAGGGCGACTCTGAGCGCGTGCAAAATCGCGATGGGGAGAGAGAAAGAGAGAGCGAGATCGAGAAAAAATGTTCCTCACAGCCCCCGAAACAGCTCCCCCTTCAAGTCTTCGGAGCGTAGCTTAGCATACTTTATTTGATTTTTTGTATTGGATAATAGTCTCAGGTAATAGGGTACACGCGAGTCGCGCTCTCGAGGGCTGCGGAAAAAAAGAGAGCGAGCGAATTTTCGCACCCCCGTCGTTCGTGTACAGCCACTCGGCGCGCGCTACTCCGCCACTGCATTAACGAATTTACATTTTTTAAATGGGGAGGGTTGCCCCCGTGCGCCCGCTTTTCCTCGCTGTTTGGCCCGCGTGCGCGAGCGCATAGCTCGGGGGTGATAACTTGCGAGCCATTTGTTCCGCGCGGAGAAATGAAACCGCGCGCGCCGACGTTCTCTCTCTATCTTAATAAAGAATCACGAGGCCGCGCGCGCCGCGAAGGGCTTTTTCCTTTCTTCGTGCCTTGCTCTCTTCACCTAACTCCGCACCGCCACTCTCCGTCTTCCTCTTTTTCTTCCCTGACGCCTGTTTTTTTAGTTGCTCGCAAAAGGGGAGCAATTAATACCGATTGCCCGGGACAAGTGGGCGTATATAGACGAGGAAAGTAGAGTCTGTTAATTTGCAAAGACGATTAACGTTAGTGACAACAGTGAGGGAGCAGGTAAAGAGGACTCTCGAGAAATTTGTCAGGATTAAGCTCTTTTCGAAGTAGATTTTGCATTAAAACATTATTACACGGTCATTACTTGGGAATGATAGGAATCAAAAGTATAAACTTGATTTTTTAATCATTTGTTTTACTGGAATATGTATAACATCATTGTAGTCACATTTTATACGATAAATAAAAAGTATTAAGATAGCTCTAATTTCAAACCGCAGTTCCCCTTTGATCTGTGAAAAAGAATAAATGAATGGTTAAGTTAGCTCTGATTTCAATACATCAACGTCTACAGAAAATATGTAAAAATAAAACATAATACATATATTAATAATCATTCAATCATGCTACAGAACAAAAACCGCATACCCAATAACCATGCATAAGTTAAGAAGAAAGCTATGAATAAATGAAGGATATTTTTCACCTAAAGAAAATTCAACCAGCACGTGCAACGTCAATTTATAAGAGCACGATAATCTGCCGCCCAAGCAAGTATACTATACACAGTAGTTGTACATCATAAAACAAAGACCAGCAGCCCGAAGAGCATCAATAGCCGGGAATCCCCTGGAAGCAAGCATATGTTTCATCTAATCACGTTGGATGTTCTGCCATTATCAGATGAGAGAGCGGGAGAGCGAGAGAAGAAGACGAGAGAAGGGTGTCACCCTGGCGAGAAAAAAGAGAGCGAGAAAAGGGGAAGGGGAGCTCTCTCTCTCTCTCTCTCTCTCTCTCTCTCTCTCTCTCTCTCTCTCTTTCTGGAACGAACGAGTGCTAGCTATACATATTTAATGAGCCTCTGTGCAGTCCTCGGTATATACATAAGACACCGACAAGACTCGCGGAATATTTTTATTCAAATCGCACGGAGCCAAGCCGCAGCTCTCGGGATATCAAAGAAAAATACTCTGAGAGTGGCTTTCCCGCATGCATAAGCGTATAATCCACGAGAGTAGCTATATATACGCTATATATACTACAGATAGACACAGGGAGAGGTGTATATAATGTATATTTCAAAATCTGCCGCGCTCATTATTATCCAATCGATATTGCGCCGTCCCCTCCAGATGCGGCGGCGGCAGACGGAGAAAAAGGAAGACGTTCGATTCTCTCCGGAGCGTATTACTCGCGGTGAGCGTGTATATACGCAGTCTTATCTACGCAAAGCTTTTTGGGGATCCGATGCCAATCGAGTGATGTATGTACGCTCGGGGTGTCTCTTATTTTTTTTGTTTTATCTCTTGCAAAGTGGATTTCCGTCCTCTCCCCCGCCATACAGCCTCTTCATAATGCGATGTCTAATCAGAAGAATAATAGGCGCGGCGATCGACAATATCGGCTGTTTGCATTGCATGATTAATGCGAACTATATTTTAATGAGCCGATATGGACGGCCAAGAGAGAATCGAACGATCGCTTTTCCTGCGCGCGTACACTTTAAAGTGTGTTCGAGGCTTATATGATGTATGCGAAGTCAATTTGGCTTACAAGAGGAGCTACAAATGGGGGTATGAGATTTTATGCGGTAAAGACTTACTGCGGTTGGGTATGTAAATAAACTTTCATGTGATATATTTTTGAAGATACTGCGATACCAAACCAATATGACGCTACTATCTATAAGGAACGTATTTATGCTATTGGAACATTCAGAACGTATGACTTATTATACTATTATATCGCATAAATAATTTGTACTTGAGTTGGAGCATTACAATTTGTTTCTAGTATGAAATTCACGTTTCAACCTGAAATGAAACAAATTTAAAAACAACATTATCTTATTTGTCCTTCCCCAAGTCCCGCTGGAAAGGCGGTCGCGTTCGGGGTGAAAAAAAGGCGCTTGGCCGAGCAGAGCGGCAGCGTGCAAGGAACTCGTGAATCATGCGCCGCGCCCGCCGCGTTATTATAATGTACGCGCGAATCCAATAAATATAAAAACACATTACTCAAGCGCGGACTTCGCGCGGACAATAATGAGATGGGCCGCGTTCGACGGCAAACACTGCGCGCGGCTGCCTCGTATTTCACGCGGAATACAAACACGCGCGCCAGTGCAGGGGGAGAGGCGCCTTTTGAAAACGCCTCATGTATGTGTGTGTGCATGCTCTCTCGGTCGGCGGCGACGAATGCACCGTGAGAAAAAGAAAGACAGATAGGAGTGGGTTTGGAAAGTTGTTGCAAAGATTGGGCAAGAACCAAAAATTTTTAAGATCAAGTTCCACTTCTTGCCTGTCCGCTTACGTCTGCTTTGTTACTCATTTGGTGAATTTCTATATTATGCATTTTTATTCGTACGAAAAGATGTAATTCTCTGATTCCTATCCATTATTATATATGTACCGGACATGAAACTTCATTTATTTGTTCGAAAATGTTTTACTGTAGGATAGGACTCTAATGGTTCTACTGCCTAGTTTGTGAGAGTTATAAATAAATAACTATAATCTTAGTTCTCCAACATTTCGGACGATTTATTTTCGTCCCTTCACAAAATCAAAAACTATGGTGTGAGAACATACTTAAGCGGACACTATAAGTACCCACTAGTCAATGAAGTAGAACCATTAGCGTGCTATCCTACAGTATGCTCTACCACGACTGCCATTTGCTTCAAACAAGTATACTAAAATATTTTATTGTCTATTCAAGGAATGTATATCATATAATACTATAGTATTATATAGAAGATATATCCAAATGATTCTTATAGCTAATAAATAAAATCACTTTATTATACTTGGTAAATTATATATTAAAAAAACTCATAAACGCGTCAAATAGGCTTACAAAACATATTTATATATTACTTATAAAAAGCATAATTCAACCATCAAGGCAGTATACAGTTTCATGCCTCATTTACTTCGGGACATGAAATTATTTAACCAGCAGCCTGAAATTACACGACGGGCATTATTAATTATGCGCAAATTGAGAAATTATGCAGAGTTAACAGAAGTGAAAGCGATAATTAGTACAAGCGATTTTTACGGGCCGAGCAAGCAAACGTTTACCTTGCTTGTATCCGTGATTTTACGCGCGCTCACGCCTCGTAGGTCTCGCCGAGTTGCAAACAAGACGACAAGTTGTGTTGACTTGCCGTGAGCGATGTTCAAGTGAAATATGTTCTGCTATGTGCGCTCGACAACGAAATCTTATACAGGCGCGCGCGTTGCGGTAAAGTTAATGCCGCCGCCGAGTGGATTCACGCACCGCAGTTATTCAAACATTTGCACTTTTCGCGAAAGTGTCCAGGACATGTAATGATCTATGTAATTAAATTTCCACAGTGCAAATTACACGTAAGCGCCACTTTACATACATTTGCATAATTCAATGCGAAGCTTTTGATTACAAGATTAGTACTTTCATATTTTCCAATGAAACCATTAAGTAAAGAGATATGCCATTTTTAATGAAACATAACTATTATATGTTAAATTAACTAATTAGTATATATTATAGAAATTCTCAAAGTATTATAATTATACGTGTTTCTGTTTAGCAGTGATAATAAAAAGTTTATATTAGAAATTATTGATTATTATATAATAATAATTATCGCCTCTGCTATCTGTACGTCAAATTTATAGATACATATATAACGGGATATTATTTCTCTAGTCAGATAAGAAATCAAAACAAACAAGGTGCATCATTCTGCAACGTATACTTTGAGTCAATGGACTTCACATCTGACGAACAAATAGTAAGAGCTAATAATAATTAATCCTGTCATATAATAAGTTCACAAGTAACATTTTAGAAATATTCGTTATTTCGCACGTGACAACATTTTTTGGTACAAAAGTTACCAACTCGAGATCCACTTTGAAAGTCCACCAATAGTAGTTTTTAATTCCACTTGCAAGTGTAAAAATGGACCTCAGCTCATTAGATACAGTATCTAATAACAATTATTCTTAATAAAAAATGTTTTCTTATTCAAATTGACTAGAAAAAATCTGTTAGTATCTGCTACAAATAGATTTCGAGTTGGTACCTTTTCGAGGTAAATTTCTAGATGATTCCTTTCCTAAACGAGCTTGAACTTGGTACCTTCTTTCTCCAATGCAAAGATCCATAATAAAAAAATATTTCATAAAAGTTTCTCATAAATAATTTATGAAATTTAAACACTTCAATATAACTATAAAAAAACTATAAAATGTACATAGGAAAATAATGAAATTTCGTTGATAAACAAGAATATGTAAAATAGGTTACATACACCGTGCTCATAACGTTCAAAAGTACATTTATACTGTTTGAAGCCAACGCGAGGCTTACACCGTCGAATTGAGATGGCTTGATAAGGTTAAATGTAAGATACGGGGGCGTCGAGAGGTCAAGTGACTTCGTAGGCAACTCGGGTTCGTCACTGCAAAGAAACACTGACCATCGCCTCTTTCTCTCTCTCTCTCTCTCTCACACACACACACACACACACACACACACACACACACACACACACACACACACACACACACACACACACACACACACACACACACACACACACACACTCACTTTGATTCCCTGTATTTCGTTATATGCGCAGATTAGTATATCTTTTGTAATTGTTTTCATTAATTTATAGTATTCTTAAATTGATTTGATAATCTTAAAATTTGTGGGCAATGAATTGTTTCATATAAATAATAATTAAACGAAACTGTAACTGCATACCTCAAGATTTTTGAGCAATTTATTATCACAAGTTATTTGACTCTACAAATTTATCATAATTTAGAAAAGGAGTGTTAAATTTGTAAAATAAGTCTAGCTCCAAGCGCGAAAATACTTGATCAATTATATTCATTGCAATATCATGAATGCAATTAATTTAAATTAAAAATATTATGGTAACTATAATATTTAATCTCTTCACCTCTTCTTCTTCGCGAACCAAAACTGGAGCAGTTTTCAATGTGCTTCCTGTCGAAATACCCTTCTAAAAGTTTCTATAAAAGAGAACGAGAGTAACCCCAACTCCGCGGAAGAAGCAAACTGTAAGAAGCGCATAACACGCGCGCGTCATCTCGCATTTAACGAGCGCTTTAATGGCGTGTACCGGCGTGCCGGACGCGTGAGCGGTCACCGTTATGTTAAGAGAGCGTGTCTGATGATTTAAGTTATTACCGATTCGTCCTCTCTTCAATGAACGAAGGAGACAAGAAACGTCCCCTACTTTTTAACGCGTGCGTGTGCTTTGGACGTATAATCTACTGTACTCCACACTTGAGATCCGAATAATTTTCCTGAACGCGCCCTAAACGCTGATTTTTTCAGCGATAGAGAAATCGGCATATTCTCATGTACCTACTTTTTATGACTTTTTACTACATCTGGAACCGTGTCATCCTTCAAGAACAACATTTGTAACAAATTTTAGAAAATAATTTGGTTTTGGGGTATATATCTTCGTCACAAACTCAATATCAATCAACGTTGAATTGTTATCTTAATCTTCAATTTCTAGATATTAAAATATTATAATTTTTGTCAAACTTAGATAGGATTTCACAAGAATCGAAAAATTATGTACAGTATTTGAATATCAAAGGAATTTCCATCTGTAACGCAGTGCACAATGTATGTAGTGAATAAAAAACAAAATTTCTTTATTTGATGTGCGCAAAAAATTTAAAATACATTTTTCAAATGCGAGTGTACTTAATAACAAAATATATTTCATTGAATTTAATTAAAACCGAATATACACACAGCCCGAGGAGACCAATAACAGCTTTCCTTTTGATTTAAATCAATTGCGCGATATAAAATTTTCTAACAACAAGACTTTTTATCGCGACAGTATAGCTCGGTACGAAAAATCGATCTAAACACGCGCTTCAATCACACAGTGGCACACACACGCACATGCACACACGGCCGGGTCCCGCGTTTTCCAATAACTTTTTTCTCCTCCTCCTCGCGGCGGCGCGGAGACCGACCGGACGTTTTCGATACCTTGAGACCCCGTAATAGACGTAATGGTGAATAATGCCCCTCGACGTCGGACTCGGGCATATCATTCTTTCCGTTCCTTTTTTTTCCCTCGTCCCTCTGTGTCTGGTTTTTCTGTGCGTGTGTATCGCGAGCAGCGGTTTCGTAACGCAGCGGCGCGCCGGGATCCGGTGCACAATGAAGGTGCGCGCGCGAGCGCGGGCAGCCCGAGAGAGAGAGAGAGAGAGAGAGAGAGAGAGAGAGAGAATAAGTCGGCAAAAAAGCCAAGCGGACCGCTGGCGCGCGCTTCGACAAAGGCAATCGTATACGCGCCCGCTGGAGTCGATCGCGCGCGGCTGCAATGATAGGCCATTTCATAGGTAGCGGGTACCGAGAGAGAAGGAAAGAACATGCGTGTAAAATAAATCTGAAAGCAGAGATGGATGAAGTAATTTATTTCATATACGAAGTGTAACAAATACGACTCTGTGATAAATTCAGTGCGCTTTCGAATGTTTCTCTTTTTCTATTTATCCTGTTTGTGTTATTAAATATCAATAAATTTAATGACCAATTTAACGCAAGCATTTAACTAATCACCAAATATTACAAATTGTACAAGATTGAACTTTGACAGCGAAAAGTCCAAAAAGAGATTTTTCCATCCTCGCTATTCGTAGATTTCGACAGAGACTGGACGTCTGGCATAGTATCTGGATATTGTAAGAATAGTACTAATAGATAGTTACCTCAATATATATATATGTACGCGTAATTCAATGACAACTACTGTGAATTTTATTACTATATTGTATCAATCTTGAGTTATCCAGGAACTAGGTCCCTTACCTTAAACTGTTACAATAACCCGAGACAATTCTATTTTAGAAATAATAAAGGGAATTGGGTTACATAATTTGACAGCTCTTGTAAGATATATATAAACACAGTTTTAAATCATTTATGTGAAAGCTAAATAAAGTAATCTCGTTTAAAATTAAAGTAGAGGCGACGAGGTTTCACGCGTCAGCGTAATTGCTGTTAAATTGAAGAATTCATTTCAAGTTCCACTAGCATATTTAGTTACTCAGTCAGTAAAGTAGGAACATTTTTTCCAAGATAGTAATTATAAATTATCTGTCATAATAATTTCAAATATATGTACGCAAAATTTTAATGTTTATAGTACATTACAAGTTATACGAAGAAACAGCAACACCTTTGGAGATTAAATTTTCTTGCGTACCAACAAAAGATGAACTCCGCTTATTTTTCATCATAATTTAGTTCCAAATTGAAAATAATTCTTTTCGATTCTTGGCATTTACTAGATTGGTTGATTTTAAGTAACGATTTTTATTAAAGAGACATATATATTGTAAACAAGATGACTTTATTATGATACATATTATGTCATTACTAACGTTGGAAAACTTTGATTTTTTCATGTTACAAAACGTTTTTCATCAAGCCGAATCCAGAGCTTGGTAAAAAAGATAATTTAATAAGACAAGCTAGCTAATCTTCCAAGAAGTCTTTCATTACAGACAATAAACGCTCCGCCCGCTTTTTTATCGTTAGCGACTTTCCACGAAAGAAAAGAATTCAATAATTAACGATTAACAAATTGCACCAGTTTTTGCCTCCCAAGTCCTGCGGTTTCGTTCGTTATCGAGCGGCGCACATGGCATTCGAAGCATCGCTTATGCAGCTTTCTTGCACCATGGGGACTTTTATAGTGGCTTTAATTTGCCTCGGCTTATCGCAAAGGACGCAGACGAGCACGCGTGGCAGCAACACATAATCGCTAATTTGTAGGGGCTACAAATCGCGCATACCTTCGCGGAACCCGCGAGCCAGAGCGGCGCACATTAATACTAATGCGTCTGCCGATCGGCCGAGCCAGCCCCTATTGTAAAATCGATCCTTTTCGTCTTATGGGCAAGCCGGGAGAGCTTCAAGGCAAGCACGTAACGAGGCCACTTTCAATGCGACGTCGCGCGCACGCGCGTCCCGCCGGATCTTTCCGTGTTTCTGTCTTTTTATAATGTCTTTTTTACCAATGTGCTTTAGTCCACTCTCAAGATATATGAACAGAGAGCTGAATCAAGTAGTAATATTTCAAATTTATAAGAACATTTATTCTTATTATAATACGTTTTATTTAGATGATTATTACACTGGTATAAATGTAATAGATAAACCCAATTTTAAACAAAGCACGACACTTTTTGTCTTTATACAAACTATTTATTAATTATAGCGAGAGTGAGAGAAACCGAATCAACCGAATAAAATTCATGTACTATTCTTATATAGGTTTGTGTGCCCATCTTTTTTACTGGAGGTTTCTAATAATACGATTAAATTATTGTGTAATATCTCAGTATAACTTTTGAATCCCATCAAAACACAAATCGGAAAATCGGCTTAAATATGTGAAAGTTTCCACCGTCATATATAGTTTATAAAATTCTTATTACATCTTAGCAGTCCTTAATTGTTTCATCACGCATGGCGTATAAAAGTACGATATTTTCAATACGATGAAGAAAGCCACGTTACAACATCAACAGGAGTCAGCAGTACGTATGGTACATACACACATACCGATGACGGGCGGGCCTTCAATGAATAATACACGCGCGCGGTACAATTAGCCGCGTCGCATCGAATATTATTATCAACCCTTCGGGTAGGCCGGAGCGCAACTTTTTTCAGTCGGATACGCGGGAGCAACAAAGGGTGCGCGCTCCGTGTCTCTCGCAGCGGGATAGCGCAGGCAGGCTCGCTGTAACAGCGGGATTCGCAGAAGCGTTTCCCAGTTTGAAGAGACTTGGCCGTCGTCGTCGGCGGAGGTCGCGGCGTGGATAAAAAGCTCCGGTTGACGTATGTCCCCCGCGTTGCGAGCGATTGTTATGAGAAAGATAGGTTGTACTTGCACTGACCCGATGAGAGGGCGTTTTTGTCAGCGCTCGATCGGTCAGCCGCCGACAGAAAAATATCCTCGTACACGCGTCGTGTGTGTCATATTTCTCATAATAATATCTGCTCGTACGCACTCTTGGGAGTTCGAGAAAAAGATTCCGATGCCATTTATGGTTTTCAGTTATGTATATCACGTTTGACTAATTATAGTCGTATTCACTTATAATACTATACTTGTCCATTCGCTTGTTTGTACAAACTCATTATTCCAACTGAACTATTCGAGCTAATTTTAGTTTCAATTTGTTCCGCATCAATAATAATTTTCATAATATTAACTGTATCTACAATTAAAATTTTAAAGGCTGTATAATAATAGTAACCAGAACTAAATATAATACATAGAAAATAAAATAAAATAATATTGACAGATTCACCCCTGAAGAACTCGGTAAAAAAGTTTGCTTGCAAACACACGTCATGAATAACGATATAACAGAAGCAGGAAAGTTTCTACTAGATGTAACCAATCGATCTCGAGAGCAGGCAACAAATTACATCGCGCCCTGATCGCGGCTTCGCCCTGCATAAATTCGTCTTGGTATTTCAGCGTGATGTCGGCGTAGATAAGCGTCGCGTAAAAAATAAATTATACATCACGTAACATAACCCACAAACTGCGATACGCAGACGAGAGATTCTCGCAGATAGACGAGGCAAAAGAGAGCGAGAGTATTGTAGCCCGGAGCTAATCGGCATTATAAACGCGCGCGCGCCCGCGAGAGAGAGAGAGCGAGAGAAATATTTAAGGCAATATGCGCATGCGTGTGCGACGAACAGGAGGATGAAGAGAGAGAGAGAGTAAAGTGGCGAGGAAATAATTCGCCCTGGTTATATGCGAACATTGCCTGGGATGCGCTAAGTTGAGGCGCATCGGAAGCAGCGCGAGTCCTGGGAGTTTAAATTATGCCCCGATGGCTAGTGTCGGAGTGGGGTGGGCGCTGGAGATTATGGGCTTTATTTTTTTTTTTGTTTTTTTGTAAACTGATCAATCCAGTTCATGTTTCAAATAAGGTTTCGTATAAATAACAAATTTCTAATTACTTTGAATTACTGGAGACACTTATTATGGATACTTCTTTTCCAAATAATGCTTCAATGATTCAAAACAATTCTAATAAACCTGCCTGAATTATTGTTTTCAAAAATTTCGATTTGCTTCACATGAAAAGTTATATCGAGTAAGCAAATTTATAAAAATTTCCACAAAGTAGCAAATTTAACTATGAAAAGTTCATAAAGAAACTCAAATAGTCTCTAGATACAACTCTAATATTTGTATCAATTCACAATAAGACTGAACCGTGTGAACCGATATATATTTCTTACCGTTTAGTACATTCTTAACTGACAGACTTTGTAAGAAAAGCGTAAAATGTTGCCAAACGTCTTCACGCTAATTAAGTAAGTAATTACAGTATTACAAGAGGGCCATTTTTATTCTCCAATTAGAACGCACGCGAAACTTTCTCAACGCGCGCGCCCGCGCACGTTTCGTTTTGTCACACGCTGTCGAACCGATCGACGGCCTATTTGCATCACGTGGCCGTGCCGAAAAAACACGTATATAAAAATCGACTTAGAGAGAGAGAGAGAGGCGGGGGACCTACGGTGCGCCAAAAGTTTCACGTGATTTGGACATCGGGGAGGGCGACAAAAAAGGAAACTTATGCACCCGGCGTCACGCTCGCAATTTCGTCATCGACGCCTTACATTTCGCGCCCTCGATTCCTGCGACGCCCGTGAACCGACCGAGCGCCCGTTCGCCTACCTTCCATTTGCATATCTGCATAGCTTCTTAGGGAGACGGAGTCATTACCGACTTTTTTATCCTCTCTTCTTCTTCTTCTTTCGCCCTGGCAGTTAAACACTTCGTGGGTCCTCTATAAAGCTTCTTTATCGTTGTCTCGTTTCATTGTAAATGAGCAATTGATTCTTGGGCACTGCGAACACTGTAACAATGTTAAAATTATAAAAATGTTACCATTTCATTATTTGGAACGCACTGCTTCATATAATTATGTAATGAAATCTTTCACGCTTCATAGCGCGTTTACAAAGGAAGTTCAGGTCTTTGTTACCTCCGCTGAAGCAAATCGTTTTCACACGCGTGCCAATAATACAAAAGTCATACCAATAAATCCACAGGAAATTCCGCAAGCGCGCCTCATTACTAAGCGTGTCTCTTTAATTGAAATCCCGTGTTTTTTCGCGGCCAACTCGCTAGCGCAGCAGTCCGTGTCCCTCGTCTTCTTCGACAGCTTCGCGGCTTCCAGGATTCAGCTTAAAACGTATATACTCGGCTCGCGATAAGAGAAGACGTTTCACTCCCGGGCGATGAAGTGGTTCGCGTTCTGGTCCTGCAATGGCATCCGTATTTTGTCCTTTTTCCAGAGTAGCGCTTTGATTGCGTGCGATCGAGAGAGGCAGTTTATCAAAGAATATCCCCGCGGGCGATTCATATATATAGGAGCAATTCTAGGGGAAAGGTCAAACAACTAAGTACCAAAAATAAATAAAAAATGTTTGGGGGCGTACCTACCAGACCAGGTCTTTTGGTGCGCTAGGCCGTTCTGAATACTCAAAAATGTGAACACGGTCAATAATAAAAACCTCTTTCCATTTTCACAGTATTTTGTGTATTTCGCTCTCATCTTTCTCTCGTTTTATTTTCTTTTCTGAAATGTATGTGGTTTCTTAAAAGGTTTTATTTATTCTTCTAACCAGTTGTTTAATCTTTCACGTACCATTGCTCATATATAAGCAACAAGGGTGGAAGTGATTAGATTGTTGTGTTGACTGCGACTATAGGTGGGCGCCACGAACGGTCAATTGCCCAGCCAACTTGAAGCAGAGGTGTTTTCAACTTGCGCGTGATATTACGTTAGGGTATGAAATTTCAATTTCCTAGTGCCTGCAATTAAGCACCTTGCGGTAAACGTATCCGTATACGTCTTGCTGATTGGCTTTGTACATTTGGTCGATCCAGTATCTATAATTATAACAAAATTCATTATAAAAGTGGATTGCGATAAAATATATCCTTTAAAATATAAATAGTCTCATAGAAATATATAAAAAGTAAATAACGCGTGTAAGCAAAGAAAGTAAATAAGCCAGGAGTCGCAGAGCGGAAGAAATAAGAGGGAGACTGAGTGAGGTGAGCGAATGAAAAATGAAAGAAAGCGAGAGCGCAATGGGACAACAAGGGCGCGAGCCCGAAAAAGAGCGAAAAGAGCGAGGAAAGAGCGAGAGCGAAAGAGAGCGAGAGAGAGAGAGAGAGAGAGAGAGAGGGAGAAGTGGCGCGAAGGCGCCTGTGTCGCACCTTCGCGTCAAAGCGTACAGGCACGAAGCCGTTAACTGCTGATCGATTCCACCAGATCGATCCGCGCCGGCCATATATTACAAGCTTTAATATTAAATTCCACCCGTCACTTGTAATAAAGTTTCCACTTATCCGTCGCGCTCTGCCGTACTTCATTTTCTCTGCGCCTGCGCGAGCTTTTAAATTGCGTATACCTGCGATAGAGCTCTCCCTCTCTCTCTTTCTCTCTCTCTCTCTCTTTCTCACTCTCTCTCTCGCTCGCTCTCTCAGTCGATGCGCGTTGAAACGACGCGGAATTGATGCGTTATTTACCTGGCGCTGTGCGTTAAGATTTACAGTCGAGGGTCTTACTTGTTAGCGCGCGTCGCATTACATCGTCGCGTGAAACGATTTTCACGCGCGCGTGTGTGCGTGTGTGAGAGTGTACACGTGCAGCGCGGAGCCTATTGCAGGAGCGTGCAATTATCGCTGTCGCTGGAATCTATCGCTATCTAATCGCATTCATTTGCGGCAAAGTTCCACGCGAAATAAGTAACAGCTTAATTAGAAAGCCACTGGTAAGGTTGAGGCTTGTAACTGTTTTGCAATAGACGAATTTCTATACAGAACATTTTTCTACCGTAATTGGGAATGTATTAATTGTCTCTAGACATCCATAAATTTTCAATTTTTTTAATGGAATTTTAGATATCCGCAATCAAGTATAAGCAAAGATTAACATTGGAAAGAAATTTCGAGAAGTGGACATTATTGCTTACATAAAGATTTGGCGTAATAAAAAGTAGCAATGTTTTTGCTGAACTAAAAATTGAAATGATTATGATAAATCAATAAATTTCAAAATACAATAATGGCAAAGACATAAAAATTCAATGCTTCAATAAATTTGTGAATTTTCTTTTATTACATTACAATAAATTTTTATAGCTTGCAAGCATATCAGCATTCAAGATTAAATTGATCTGGTAGTTATTCTCACCTAGTAATTTATCTATAATCGTTTTATTGATATTTTGTATGTCACAGATAACAATACTTTGTGCAATTTATCAAGATCAGAAAGTGCCAATTTCACAGTGCAGGTAATTTAAAATATACTTAATTTACAGTCCATAATTCTTCAATTTATTACATGAATAAAAATTGATAGGAATATTAGCTTGATAAGTAAATTGAAATCACAGTGTAACAAGAAGATTGCAAGAATATTCATTCATTCGTTGCGTGGATAACATTAATGTATTAATATTTTCTAATTTATTACTATATTTATGAGTGAGCAATAAAGACAACTAACTGGACCACTGCATATATATACTTTTATTTCTTATTACACCTTTAAAGATAATATTTATGGTCTTTGCTTTTGGGGTCCCTATTGTCTTTAAGTAATTCTCAGTCAATATTTTTATGAAACATGTATAGTGTCGTTGTCTATAGAGTAAATAAAAACAAATTGTTGGTGTTATGTAAATTAATTGTAACAAGATGGATTTCCAGGTATCAGGTGAAACAGAAGTTTCAATTAGTTCAATCATCTACCAAAACATCGTCTGAAATATTTTTTCATCTCGAGCATGAAATGAGCCCCTTTTCATGCCTGTAAGTTGAGTGAAAAATCGAGCGTGCTTCGAAAAAGTGAAAAATAATATTATTATTTCCTGTTAGAGTCGGGAATAATAATATTATTCTCTGCTGAAGCTCGAGCGGGAAATAATAATATCATCATAATCATAATAATAATGATATCCCCACTGCAGCGGGGGATAATATTTATTAACAGCGTTGTGCACGACTCGAAATGCCCTCCTTAACCTTCTTAACTTCCATGCATAAAAAGTCCCTATCGTGCTCTCGTTAAAAAAAAATGCGGTATGTAACATGGGAAGAAAAGCTTATTTCAGACTCGGGTAAGGTAGTTTCAGCACTCGTCTCTAGCTCGGGCGCCCTCAACTCGAACCCGTGATGAATACCTCACCGTCGCTTGTAATAGCTCATTGTATCCTCTTGTTGCACAATGTACTAGTTCAAATAACAAAATATCAATCATTTCGATTGTTCACAGTTAAAACTTTAGAAGATTTTTTCCGAAATTTGGGGTTAGCGAACGCATAAGAGATTTAGCAAGTCATTTCATAAAAAAAGTAGAATTAAATAAGAAAATTTAGAACATCGGATCCCGTTTTAATCAACGCACAATACCCATACCAAGTCGAGCAATCGTATACGTGTGTATACCTCTTTTTCTTAGCGATCAGCGCCTCGTAAGATCGCATACACACAGTCAATTTCTTTTTGCACATACCTGCCTCTCTCTCTCATTCTCTCTTTCTGTTTCTCTCCTTTGACAAGTAGAACGCGCATACAAGAAAGAGAGGAAGCGAAAGAAGGCGAACCGCAAAGGAAGGCGACCCAATGGGTCTCCTCTCTTTCACTCTCTTTCTCTCTCTCTCCTGCGTAGATATCACTGTGCGAGCGTCGACTCGTTTTTCATCCGTAAAATAAAAGGAAGTAATTAATCGCGGCAAATCGAAGCTACCGAAAGAGCTTTTGTATACACTCACACGTCTATACACATGCACACATGTACACCCGTATACGCGCTCATCGCATCAGAGGCGCGTTCAGCTAAAGAGTCAACTGGGGCTACTGTTGCCGCGGCCGGACAGGAATGCCTGTCATCGCGAATCAAACGTTTTCTGCCACGGAAGAAAAAAAGCAAAAGAGAGAGAGAGAGAGACAGAGAGAGAGAAAGGGAGAGAGATGGCGAGAGGAAAAAGAAGAGTAAAGGGGAAAGGGAATAAAAGGGCGAATCGGCCAGCTCATCCTCCCACTCCCATTTTCTTTCCTCCTGCCTGATGATCAAGCGAGGAGTAAAGAAACGGAGAAACTGCAGCTACCGCTGCACGCAGTGGTCAGCTGCCACCGTATACGAGGGGGGCCTGTTTTGCGTCCTTTTCCTTATCGGCCTCTCTTCTCTCCCTCTCTTTCTCACTGCTTCGCGCTGCGTCTGTCTTTTTATTTAATAATTGGAACGCCCGGTATGTCAGCTATATCTGTTCCTCGAATCCACTTCCATTTGTGGGCAACACCGGCACACTTGCGCACACACACGCGCGTGCGTGTGTAGGACGGCAGCAGCGCGCGACACGAGATTTACAGACGCTCGCGCGCGCGCTCGTGTATTCGTCTCGATATAGCTTGTTTATTTTTCTCCCTCCCCTTTTTTGCTCGTTGTGTTTCGCTTTCTTTCCGCTTTTTCCCCCGTCGCCGCTGAGGATAGACTAAGGACGTATAGGTAGCTTCGGCCCTCCTCTCGCGGCTCTTACGAGATACGTATAGCTTGTACGCCGTGAGAGCTGATAAGGTTTTGCACTTTTTGCCATCTTTACGGGCGCCCTGATCGGGGAATTGACGTTTTCGTGCTACTTAGGTGAGTCGAAAGGAGATAAGGTGGCATGTATTGCTGAGGCTATTGGTAAAGGCTCTAGCGAGAGTTGATGCTGTGGATGATACTGGTTGAAAAAATAGAAGAAACGGTAGGTGGATGTGTTAATTGTACGTTGCGTGAAAAGATGCTATTATCAAGAATTCCAGGTCCCTTTTCAGATTAATTAAACAACTTCGTATATCCTGATTAAATGTAAAGCATCTGCAAATAAATTATGAGACAACAATACCTATATATATTTTATCTATACCTTGAACGCGGATAATTTATAACTTTTTACCAAGATTGCAATTGTTGCAGAGCCGGAATAGCGATTAACCAAGTCCGAATTTATGAAATACACAGCGACACCTTGAAGCAGGATTGCAGAGATCCAGTCCGGCACGCAAATTTCTATGAATAGTCCACACGCGATGTCGGCACAAAAGGACACACTATGCACTTCTTGCAATTTCTGCTCAGCGGCACGTGAAAGTATTGGCATAAGCTCGCGCCGCTCGATATCATTATGAGCCGCGGGCTCGATTACAACTCGGTGAAAACGAAATGTACACAGACCTGACAGCCGCGCGTTACAGTTTTTCTCACCCTCCGTCGCCGCTGCTCGCGGGAGACAAATTTCACGGTGGCGTGGGCACGCGCGCGCGCGCTCCAGTTTATTTGCATTTCAATTTCGGCTGAAAAATGCGCGGCTTTCGCGGCGAAAACGATAGCGAGGGAAAACGAGGGCGAGCTGGAAATGAATGGACGTATAGAGGGAAACTTTAGATGGTGAATTGTCGTTACGCCATGTGAATGCGCGCGTGTAAGAGTGTGTCGTTCGCGATCTCGTGTACTTCGCTCTCTTTGCCACTCGCTCTTTCTGTCGTGCAGTTACTGGAGAGTTGATTTATCTGGCGCTAACATTTCGAATTTCAGGACCGTCTCGTATAATCGAAACAAGTGATTTTAATAATCTTTTTACAATTTACTTCCTATAGGTATAGGGTTAATGGGATAATTAGATATCCGATAGAAATAATTGATCAGAGGAAAATCTTGTAAACACATAAATTTTTGTATAAATTTAAAACGGAAAAAAAGTTATTGATAATTTAAGGAGGCACGGCCGAGCCCTCGTTATGCGAAAATTCATAAACAAGTCACTTAATTAACTCATGCAAAATCAATCCCGATATTAAAAACACGAACCAGCGAGATAAATCTATGCCCGATGAGAGGGGGGATAAAGTCATATTACGGCCAAGAAATATTTGACATACGTAGCTCTCATCTCGTATCGGCGACTCATCTTCATTTGTTAGCCCCGAACAGAAGAACGTAATAAACTCGATCCTATTAATCAGTCGTTTTCGGAGGGGTCGGGCCGGGCGTCACGCGACACACGCTTCCACGGCCACGAGTATATGTGTGTATCTCGACGTCAGAAAAACCTTAACGTCTACGATAATGTCTTCGATACTTTGGCTTGGTTTACGAGGCGGGCGAGGAAAAACATCACGGCTTGATCTTTTGCATGATGACGTATGTGTACTACATTAATTTTTTCCGTATTCAGATTTACGAACTCAACAAGCTCCATTCTGTATCTTAATTGTGCACAAATTAAAGGGCAAGAAGAAAAATTTACTTGCATACGTATATATTATGTATAATTAAGTATTTTGGTTTGATATAAATAAAATTATAGTGCATGATTGTAAATTTTTAAGCATTGATGAACTAATTTTTTATACTAAAATTTGTAAATCAACATTTCTATAATGATTTAAATTACAAGCAAACCGATACAGCGATTCACAAAATATCTCAGTTTATCAGTTTTACTACGCGATATAGTACATGAAGTATAAACTCAGAGAAATGAAACATTTCTAGTGAAAAAGTCTGGAAATTCTTCCAAAATTATATTTTTAATATAACTAGCAAAATTTGAAAGTGCTGTCTATATCAAATCATTTTTTTTTGTTTTTTTGTTTTTTTTTTATAACCAAAATGATTTTATGAACAAGAGAAATATATTCGCTTACTGAATTGGAGTACCTATATATTAATATCTAAAAATATTCCTAGCAGTTTATTCTTAAATACAATATCAAAATAACATAACATTAACATGAGCTTTCAATGATTTGTTAATATATATTGTTAAGGGTAAATGTCTTGTGGCATAATATGCACAAAGAAGCAACACGTAGAATGTTAGGCGTTAGACGATGAGCTGAGAATTCCGCAACGACTCGTCCGCAGCTCGAAAACTGCAGAACTCCTACTCGGTATCTAACAAGAAGAGTGGGAAGCATCAATGTCAATAAATTCCAGTGTCACTTATATTCTTACGTTCCAATTCTTATAAGTTACATATAGGAGGAATGCATAGTAGTATATTTCGATACAAATGCGAAAGTGTTGATTCTAGCACAAGTGTGAGGTTTGCCGCCCGAACGAAGCGAGGGTGACTATCACACGAGTGTAGAATCATCTTTTGCACGTGTATCGAACGATATTTTTCGATACAGGGGTCGTAAAATCGATTTTAAAAATTGATAGAATGTGTAAAATCGCATTTTACGCATACTGCACCGATAAACATTTTATAATATTATCAGTAAACTTTTGTATGTGAGGCAGTTTAATGTCCACAAAACCAACTCGAACACAGTACGAAAAGTGTAAATTCTCTATGTAAACAAATTATCTACAAAAAGGATTTATTTATGGAAAGGTTAAAAATCGTTTTCTATATATTACAATTTTACTTCTCGTCTTATTGTGTATTATTATTAGTCAATACTTCGAACGTTGTAAAGAAAACTCATAGCATGTTCCGTCGGAATATATATTGCACAGCATTTGAAATATATCCCGATGTCAAGCCTAATATACCACAATTGCTACGAAATTGACGACATTAGAATTCTCAATGCCACGTCGTCGACGAAATTTAACACATTTTTTCAACGATCCGCATACATCCTGCAACGAGGAAGACCATAAGATACACGCGAGAGATACTCGCTGCCCGCGTACAGATACGCATATACATATACGGACTCGCACGAGAGAGAGAGAGAGAGAGAGAGAGGGGGGGGGGGGGGCAAGGGGGGCGGGGGGAGCAGACATTTCGCGCAGCCGGCGTTAAAGTCAAACTTAAACTTTACACCGTTTGGCCGCGTCGACGCGAGGGTGGGCGAACGTGATCGCGCGCGCCATGTGTGATGCAAAGCGCGTTCGCGCGCCACGTATTATGAGCGCTTGTAAAGCACGTAATCGCGCCGAGCCTCTCATCCCCCGTGTCTAGTCTTTCTCTTTCTTTCACTCGTGCCATCGCCACTGCGAGGCGAAGAGTCGAGGAAAGTTTGGCTTTTGGCCTTGCCGGGTTACGCGGCGCGCGCGTGTGTGTAAAGCAGTAGTGGCGTCTTGAGGCGGAGTATAGAGAGCGAAAGTAAAAGCGCGCGTGGTCAAGAATCCAAATGCGCGGAGAGATGATGAGAATACACGCACGCACACGTTCGCGGCAATATCGGATTGTAATACGGATTTTCGGAGCGGAGTCGCGTGGTTAACATCTGTTGCGGACTGTGTATTGTGTAGGCAATGTTACGGGGTAAAGTTTTTCTTTATAGGAGTGAATTTTTTTCGACATCCCTTATTTCTCTTCGGTATTGTAATAGTCTATAAGACAGTTCGAATATTGAATTTAAAAGTTGAGATTTACGATCGATTTTTATGGCTTACGAAATTCCATGCGTGTACTTTAATAAACCTATAATTGTTTTACAGTATACTTCAGTTAAAATAAATTTATACTGTAAATAGAAAATTTAACTATCCATTTTTAATACATTGACAAAGAAATTAAAATTCAAAATATAAAAATTATCAAGAGTTTCTTGCTAGGAATATACTTATTTACACCTCTTATGTAAGGTTTTAAGGTACTTTCGCTCATGTGTATAGTTGGATAGCCCCCTGCACGCGCGGGCATATAAGTTTCTCAACATCCCTGCGGTCATTCGTGCAGATATGTTGGGACGCAGTTTATTGCCGCGACGGCTCGTGGTACATTGATTTAATGCGCTAGTAATTGGGCCGCCTATACATATCTCTCTCTCGCTCACTCTCTTTTGCTCTCTCGCACTATGGGGGGCCGATGGCTGGCCAGTCCTCGACCGCAACTACTGCCGCCGCGGCGTAAACACCGCCAGTCCAAATATCGAGAAAACTGGAGAGAGGAGCGAGAGAGAGGGAGAGGTCGGAGGAGTTTATTGCCGGCTTTATTGCCGGCGCGCCGTCCGCGAGTGGCGTCTTATTCTTGGGACTGGACAATTATTAAAGTACGGATATCGCACCCCCGAGAGAGGACTAACGGTTGGATAGAGCGAGAGAGGAGGAACTCGTGTGTACGTGCCGCGTGCGCGCAGACGACGAAGTGGATCGCTAATGCGTCTCAGTGATTTAATTAAAGGGCCCGCGCGTCTTGCGACTCTCTCTGGGACTCTTTTACGGTCATCGTATATATACATACTCTTTGCGCTATTTTACCCAGTCATCGATTCTTTATTTTTTATGTATCTAATGAAGAGACCTTCGTGATTAAGAAATAAAGTTGTAATTATAATAATTATTGATAATCTTGAGATATGAATTTTTTCATCGCTTATTTTAATCGTTTCTGGTTAGAAACGATTTGAAATAAATAAAATATTTATACTATACACAGAAACGTAATTTTACGTTCGCATATTATAATAGGAGTAATAAATGCCCAGTAAATGAAGAAAAATAGATATGTTCTTTTAAAAACCCTTTAATGTTAAAATTTAATAACTGATAAAATATCAGTAACAGTAAATATATAGAAATTTAAAATTTAATATATCATCCTGTTTGTTATGCAAAACAAAAGCGAATGCTTCAATTCTCATCAACGTACCCTTAATTTAAAGAAAATGGCAGTATATGTACTATAAAGCCGAAGGCACGCGGCGAGCTATTTTTATGGCTAAATACTTGCCGCTCCTAAGATATTATCCGCGAGCCAGGCGCGCGAGCGCGGCGAAGACGGAGCGCCGGGCGCACGCGCACACGTATATATACGGAGAAGCGAGAGAACCGAGGGTGCGAGAGACAGCCGGCCGCGAAAAGCCACCTCGGAATGTTTCGGCTCTGTCGTAATATTTGGCTTTAAATCATGTGCCTGTCGACGGGCGAAACCATCTTGCGCCCCTCGTATATATATAGCGCACATGTGAGGCGCCTGCGCGTTCTTTCGAGGCTCGCACCCGCACCCCCACGCTCACGTCGGCTTATGAACTATCCTCGCAAGGAGGCGAAAGTTCCAAGTTTTTTTCTCTCTCTCTCTCTCTCTCTTTCTCTCGCCCCGGGACTAGTGTTTTACGCCATCGCACGCTGCTATATGCGAGTTTGTGACAAGCGGAGTCGGAGTCGCGAGACTCGTAAGTCATGATTAATGACATTTCGATTGTTCCCCTCCCCTGCGCCATCCGCGCGCCGCGCGCGCTTTGACTTATTGTACTTGTTACAATGCGTGTCGTTTGGGGAATGGGGGAGAAAGCTGCGAGGTTTATCGCTGGATTTATTGCCGAATTTTCACAATGTACATTATAATGAATTTAATTACTTTCGAATGGGTCGATATTATTTTATCGATTCTAATATCCGACTGCCTGTAGTGCATAACACATATAAGGGAAGCCCGGGCAAGACGGAACACCTTAGGGAAAACGTTAATAAACAATAAATAAAAAAGAAAATATTTCGAAAAATTCTCGAAAAATCAGCCGGGCAAGATGAAACACCACTTTTATTTATTCTGAAGTCATACACAAATAACGTACAGAACCTTTAAAAGACGTGCAGCAATAGTAATAATAACAATCCCTCGTATGATTTATCTCTGCCGCCTTTACAAGTAACTCTTGGCGATGCAACTACCACGATCAGCTTTCCTCGTATTTGTATAGTGCCGTTTTGCCCGTGCCATCTTTCCTGGCACTAATAATTTTTAAAATTTGTTAAAAATAATTATCTAATACAATGAATAACTCAATTATAATGACCACTTCTTTAAATATAAATAAGGTACGTAA
>JAPYZP010003179.1:0-17465 GCA_030522985.1 Torymus sinensis | reverse complement strand
ATTATATAACACACGCGAAGAAGCATGCGTATTTAAATTAGCCGCACGCTGCACTTGTCGCCATAAACCACCTTCGCCCGCGTCCGATTGGAAAAAGTAATATAGTATGAGGACCGCGGTCTAATATAAACATTACTTTATGCTCTCTCACTCACTGCAGGGGGGAACCGTCCCAACCTCGCACTTCTTTTCCGATGGGGAAAATCATCGTATTTCACGCGAAGGCACGAGAGAGAGTGTCGCATAAAATTTCGCCCCCGGGCCGCCCATCTGGGCGCTCTTCTCTCTCTCTACGCACGCATATGGTAATACGAGACGACGATCCTCGAAGTTGCTGCGCGAGGCGGGAAATCTTCGGCTGGGGGGTGATGTGCGGATTGGGTTCGATGAGGACTGGGGGGAGCGATTAAGGGTGAGGTGGGCTGAGAGAGTGCGTGCGTGAGTGGAATGTAATTTTTATTTTTTGTTTTCGCGGACACTTAAGTGCAATATATATAGTAGATTGATATATAGGTATAGAGCATTTGTATCGAGTTTTATTATAACAAAAAAGTATAGAAGCTACACCTAACGAATTTCATTCTTAATATATTATTATCATATACATCAAGCCAATAACTAACCGATTCTCTCTCTTTTCTATTTTCCAGAGTCGCCACGTCGCCGCAGACGCTGATGATATCGCCGGGCCGGCTCAGCGAGAAGGCGCCGCTGAAGCTGATCGTCGAGATCGCCCTGTCCATCCTCGTCGTCCTCGCGCACTACGCGAGCGAATCGCCGCGCACGCTGTCCTCGACGATATCCGCCAAGCCGGCGTGCGTCCTCGCCGCGGCCTACACCGCAGCCACTCTCGTCTCGGTAAGCGGAGTTAGTATTCGATGTTTTCTTGTCGTTGTTGTTCTTTATTTCTTTTGGATTTTTTTTTATTTTTATTGTTATATGGGGAACTGTAATTGCATGTATAATAAAGTGACCATTATTTTGGATTAATTATTATAAAGTAATGATATGAGAATGGAAAGAATTCGTAATTATATTCGATACAATCAATATCCTACTTTTTGGCTCTAAATAATCGAACATTATTACATTTAAATTAACGTGATAAGCATAATTTTCAGTATCATCCTCGAAACCGCTATATAATACTTATATACTTACCCCGACAAATTAAACTTCGCCATCACCGCGCGAGCCTTCAGAAACAAAATTAATTCAATAACTCACGCGGGGCTCTTAAAGCCCCCGCTCCTAAATCATCCAGAAAAATTCCGGTCTCGCGCTCGCTCGCTCGCGGTTTACGGCACGGACGTGCGCGCATGCAAAAGAATTCTCTCTCCCACTTCGGGCCACCTGGTTCGCGGCGTATTTCTCCGCACGCACAATGGGCGCGGAAAAAATGGCGTACTTGTAGAAGACGGCGCATCCTGCCTCTCCCACTCGCGTATACTTATATATGTACGGCGAGATATGTATGTGTGTAAGTACACGAGGTGCTTTGACGCGACGCGAGCGAAAAATTGCTGGGGAGGAGTACGAGAGAGGTATTATTGTGCGGCGCGTGAGAGGAAAGGGTTCGCCGTATGTGGTACATGTCGTTTGCTCAATGGAAAGTCGAGTTGGTGATGGTAGGGCTCGGTGATGGCTATGGTTGTTGTATGTGGTTATAACCGGAAAACGGAAAATAGTTAAATAGGTGTATTATCGTGGGCTGTATATAAAGAATAATCGAAATAAATCGGTAAATAATGAAGGAATATTTTGATAAAGGGTGCATGTTTTATTTAAATATTATCATTAAAAATTAAAACTTTTTTTTAGAAATATATCATGACTAAAATTTCGAACGCTAATATTATCATGTCATTATTTTATTCCTATATTCCATAATAAAGTAAGATATCACTTCATCAAATAAAAAGTTAACTTTAGAGTGGATTGCAATAAGATTATAAGCGTAGTCTGATAGATTAAAATTTCTGCAATATCGCATGATATTGTTCACTTATAAAATATAATATATAACTATCACGTATAGAATTTTGAGCACAAAATCCAACACTTCTAACACACCGATTTCTTCACTTTACAGAGCCCCTTCCTAAACCCAGCCCGCGCCCTTGGCCCGGCCTTCGTGATGAACCGCTGGGAGAATCACTGGGTGCACTGGATCGGACCGATCGCCGGCGGCGCCATCGCCGCCATAATGCACGAGTACGTCCTGAGCGGCAACCGCCGGGGACGGGACTCCCGCGACATCGAGGACGGCGACAGCTCGTCCATGCGCTCGGACGACGAGACCTACGACGATCTGGACAAGAGCGGCGCGCCCAAGTTCCCCGGCTCCTACGCCACCTACCGTCCCGTCGCCGGTGCGGCCTCGATCTACGGCCCGCCCCCCAGTGCCCTGGAGAGGGTCGAGTCGATCTACGGCGGCACCAAGTCGCTTTATTGCAAGAGCCCACCGCTGACCAGGGCGAATTTGAACAGGTCACAGAGCGTCTACGCGAAATCGACGGCCGGCACGAGGGACGGGCTGATTCTGCCGAAGCCCGGACCGCTGGTACCGGCCCAGAGTCTCTACCCGATCAGGCTTAACTCGGTGACCACGCAGTCGAGCGTCAGAGAGGCCGGTGAGGGTCAGCAGAGGAGCATCCTGGCCAGTGGCAGTACTCAACAGCAGCAACAGCAGCAGCAGCAGCAGCAGCCGCCTAACCCGATTACGCAGAACCACAACAGCACCAACCAGAACATGCAGAACCAGCTGCAGCAGTGCACCCAGAACATCTACGGCATCCGAGGCATCACCACGTCCCTGAGCACCCGGGACAACATCTACGGCCACCTCGGCAGCAGCAGTCGCCCGGAGAACGGCGGCCTCACCTCCAGCAGCCCGAACGCCGGTATCTACGGCCGTGCCCCAGCCCCGCCGCCGTCCAACCACGGCCCAGCCGGCCAGCAGCAGCAGCAGCAACAGCAGCAGCAACCGACACGGGAGAACGGGCAGATCGTGGTGCCGATGGGCCCGCCCAGCCAGGTATCCAGCGACGGCGGACCCAGGCGCACCATCGTCCCCGACACCAGGCCCGAGAGCATGTACGGCCACGTGAGGCGAGGCGGCGACGACTCCGCCTACGGTAGCTACCAGAGCTCGTCCAGGGGTACCTACGGGAAAGCTCCTGGACCGCCGCCACCGCCCCACGCGTACCAGGGCAGGCCCAGCCAGGGTTTCCAGAGGCACTCGCCCAACCCCCCGCCGCCCCAGTACTGATGACGCGCCCTCGGCGAGAGCCTCTCGGCTGATAACGTGCTGAGCGAGCAGCACCAGCATCATCCTCATCAGCATCACAGGCACGTGCACGCTGGATGTCCTGTGCATCAGCACAGCAGGGAGACCCAGTGTCTGCTGCACTGATGGCCCAAGTACAGTGGAAAAGTATACTATGTAAATGTAAATATACGTATGGTTGGGTAATGAATGGCGGTGAGGCGACGTTAGAGAGGTGATGTTGCACCTATTGAATGTTTTCGTATATGTTATTTATACTTTTTAAGGATATTATTATGTACTTCGATGATTGATCGAATTACGGGGACGATGGTAACCACCAGTGACGACAGAGCTTAACAAAGTGAATCAGCATTTTTGTATATCTGTGTATAATATTTAAGATATGATGAGACATTGACAATTCTTTTTTAGCTTAAGTATATTATATATATATATGGCTAAAGTTATAGTATCTTAATCTGCGCGATATGCAAGTGTCGTTGAACTGCTATTCACGTGTCTGTTTGTGGGAGAAACATTTTTACAATCAAATTGACACTTTTCTGATTAGATATGGAGTTTATTTTTGATGTACTTTAGGGTTTGACGAAGAATTGATTTTTCGAAGAGTTTGAAATTCCCGGCAAAGTGGCGCATTCTGATTCGTCGGAAGTTGAATTTCTTATAGAGAGGGAAGCGCGGCAAATGGTCTAGAAAAGTATTATATAGGGTTATAACAAATGTTACTTCAATGCAAATACAGAGCTGAAAATTGCCAATAATGCTAATATATATACAATATAGTATTCCGTTATTGAATACGATGTATTTGGAATGGAAGAATAGAAGAATTAATGGCTGAGCGAATGAATATATATATTTACATCCAAGTGGTGGATATATAATAACTATACAGAGAGCGATTGTTCCATTTAAAACTATTTGTACAGTTAATATTATAGTATTTCATTATTTTGTTAAAATAAAAAAAATCGTTTTCACACTGGAATTTCTTGCCATAACTAACAACATGATATAAAGCACATGACTGCCATCGAATCAAAGTGTGATATACGTAAATAACAGACTGTAAGCATAAATTCATTTCACCGAATTTTTCATACCTCGGCGTTATATTGACTGTATACCTAAATTTAGAATTAAAATTCATTTTCGAGTTGTACTATTGACAGATTGATCGACCGTCACACTCGGGAGCTGTGATTAAATATGCTGCCTATTTTTACGTTTCGAGTATATAAAATGTAATCGAGAATCGATCGTTCATTATTGTAAAACGATAACTGTTAGTCAGAATCATTGTCTATATATAAGCGTTAGATTAATGTATTATAAAGAGATAAGGCCTTGTAAATATATTCATGTAACAGAATTTGTATTTATTACTTTACACTTTTAATAAATATAAGTTTCTAGACGTAAGTGTTGCATGTTTATGTACAACGTGCAGATAGTGACGACAATAAAAAGGCAGTTATAAATGTATACTTGTGATAGTTAGTTTTTATTTTACAACTATACCCATGTCCTTGAATTTTTTTTCTTTAAAATATTGCTTGAGCAAATATAATGTTCATAATTTATGACAAAAATGAGATATTTTTTTTTTATTACAGATATTACAACATATATAATAGTAATAATGTTTGCTGTATGATATGGTATACTGTAAAACAAACCCTTTTTTATTGTTTTGAAAATTTTAATTATTAAACTTGTAAATTGATACTTACAAAAGCATTGAATTGTGCAGTTATTAAATCACACAAAATTATTGCTATTTGTAGTAGTAAAATTATTATTTAGTATATAATTTTAAATATATATAAATTAAATTTTTCGTAATTTAAGTAATTAAACGCTTTTAAATTTTTTAATATTGTGAATAATATATCCTTTTAATAATTAATTGATAAAACACACTAAATAACAAAAAAGAACTAAGGTCATAAATTAGAAAAGATAATTAATCCAAAATATAAAAATGTCGGTAATATGCAAGTATAGAAATGGAGCAGAAAATATAATTATAAAATTTATGTAACTCGTTTCATAATACATGTGCCTGCATTCCATTCGATTCTACCACTATAATCTACCTATAGCAAATTGCTTATCACTGGCCTATCTCTATTCAGTTACTCCAGAAGGCCCTGGAATCTAACCTGCCAACTGAGCGTCAACTGCAGAATCAGCCTAACTAGGCAGGCACCTATAGCAGCAGCAGGCAAGAGAGCCGGAAATCCGCCGGTTGCGCGCACTCTCGCATCTCTCTCACTCCCCTCCGCATTCACCACCTTCTGTCTCTCTCTTTCTCCCGTCCTTATCTCTCTCCTACGAGTGTACACACGGTGTATATATATACACAGAGCGTGTATATGTATACACATCATCCCGAGGTAGAGACACGCAGCACATAGGCGCACAGTCAGTCGAGAGAGCGATCTACGTATATAATAGCGAGGGAAAGAGAGAGGGAAAAGCGAAAAAACACGACGACGACGACGTCGCTCGCGCGCGCGTGTGCCTGTCTCGTCTTCGCTCGACGTCGAGGAACGGCCGAGCCGAGCGAGAGAAAGCGAGAGCGACGACGACTGCTCGTTATTCGTGTGGATCGTGGCCTGCCAAGCGCGCGCTGCCGCCGCTGCTGCTGCTGCACGACGACGACGACGGAAATCTCTCGTGCGCGCCAGCCAGTGCGTGTGCGAGTGTGCGACGAGCGCGCGAGAGAGCGAGCGAGAGAAAGAAAGAGAGCGCGCGGCCTACCGAACGAGAGCGAGAGTAGAGTGAGAAAGAGAGAGAAAAAAGAGAGCTAACACTGTAGTAGTACATCATCATCATCATCATCGTCGCGGCTACACGTCGACGGCGACGACAGCAGCAGCATAGCACACGGTACAAGCTGCCGAGAAGATGAGCGTGGACGCGTACGGGCCGAGCAGCCAGACGCTGACATTCTTGGACACGGAGGAGGCCGACCTCATCGGGGCGGACACCCAGGGCAGCGAGTTCGACTTCACGGACTTCACCCTACCCTCGCCCTCCCAGACCCAGGCCTCCCAGCACGACGCCGCGCAGAGCAGCCAGCAGAGCCAGCCCGTCCAGGTTAATATACGAGAGAAAAATAGAGATATGAGAGAGGAAGAAAAAAAATGCGACACCGAGTTTCTCCGCCTCTATAATGTGGCGAGCGCGTGAGCGATGGTGTAGACGGATAGAGGTAGATAGGAGGCTATAAAGCTCTTCACTTTAGCCTTCGGTATGCCGCCGACACGGGGAGGCTTACGGGGATGACCTTGAATCGAAGCATGGGGTCTCGCCAGCGCTCGTGCGCGCACACGCGCTTTCCCGAGCCGAGGAAAAGTGCGTGTAGCGCGCTACCATGCGGTCTCCTCTTCTCGCGCTCAACACTTTCCTCCCTTCCCCCTCCCCCGCGAGCGCCGCTGATTCTAACCTCAACTCGCGCGCTCCGTATACTACTGGAAAAGAAAAGAAAAGCTTTCCTCACCTCTTTCCTCAATCAAATGGCTAGTTTCGATGTCTTTGGGTGGACTGGAGGGTTGTTTTGATGATTGCTCCAATTCCTGGATTGGAGCAACGGGTACCAGGTTGGCAATGGTGGCCAGTAGGGTATAGGTCTGGGGGTTCGATGAGCTTGGTCAGCATAGTGACAATGTCAGGATTGATGCCGGAGAGAGCGCTTGGAGAAAGTGCCATTTGAATTAGCACAATACTGATAATGACTTTATGTAACTGTCAGCAAACTCGCAGAGCTTTATACCAATGGACAAAAGCTCTTTTCAAATGTTATGGTGTTAACGTGTCTAAAGCATTTTCCAAATTGATACTTTGAGAAGTAAATAGTTTCCCAATTCATAGATTATTGGGGATGGAAGAATACTTTGTAAATGATAAAATACTTCTTGCTCAAATGAATTATTCATTTTCAATTAAATATATTTCATAGAAGTTTGATTGAAATCAAAACAAACAAAATTGAACTCCACATATTATACTTGTTGAACAAGATTGAATACATAATTCATTCTAAATTTAAAAAGATTAGTTAGAAACATAGGAATATACTTGTGTGTATTAACATTGAAAAAAAAAGTTCTAAAATGATTAGATATAATCTTGACATATACAGGAAAAGTCATTTGATGCAGGCAAGCAAATGACCTTGTTATAGAAGAAACATTAGCAGTGAGCTCTTGTAGAAATATAAACATTTGTTTATACGTGCATGTACATTGTAAAAACTTTTCATGTACTTATTACTTCAAATTCACTTCCAACAAGTTTTGTTATGTAACAAAAATATTTACTTTCTTATTAGAAGCTTGTATTTTTAATAATTACTTGAAAATATATATGTCAGTTTATAAAATTTAGCATGTTAATAAAAATTTCAAAGTAAAATTAATAAAAAAAGTTCAATATACTTTTTTATTATAAATATACAGAATATAGTAAATTTGATATTACTAAGACTCTGAATAATTTAATTGAATTTCTGTTAAATAAAATATTTTATTCATTATAAAAAAATTTTTCAATTTTGTATATTTTATAATTCAAACGTCAGTGATTGGTTTCATCAGAAAACAGGTTAGGCAGTCTTCCATCCAGATAATAAAATATTTAAGACTCACCATAAAATCATTTTACAGTTTTTACGTTATACTTATTGCAACTTATTATTATTATTATTATTGTTAAAACTCGTATTGTAATTCATTATATTTGGGTTCTGTTTTCAAGCTAAACTTGATGAAATATATATGTGTACATTTATCAAATATATTACTAACAATTAAGTAATCACAAAAAGTAATTGTATGTCTTATATTTTTCAGCTTAATGGAACAGTTGGTACATCAGCATTAGAATTAAAAATTTCTGGAGCAGCTCAAAGCTTAGCTGAACTTCAATTTGAAGAGGAAGAAGAAGAAGCTTATTATAATCGTGATTTACCTGATCATGCCTGTAAATACTGTGGTATCCACGAAGCATCTTGTGTTGTCATGTGCAATGTCTGCCGCAAGTGGTTTTGCAATGGCAGAGGCAACACATCTGGATCTCATATCATCAATCACTTAGTTCGTGCTAAGCACAAAGAAGTCACTTTGCACAGGTATATAGTCATTAAGATAATGCTGACTTTAAACTTATTTTAAGTATTGTTCAGGAACTTTTTTTAAACTTACATAATATTAAGTTTATCATATAAATTGCTTTTTTTGTTATGTAATTATTGTAAGCTCAAATTGTCAACATTTTATTTTAATGTCAAAATCATCATGAATTTTTTTTTACCTAGGGATGGACCATTGGGTGAAACTATATTGGAGTGCTATTCCTGCGCTGTTAGAAATGTCTTTGTACTTGGATTTATACCAGCAAAAGCTGATTCTGTTGTTGTACTTTTATGTCGACAACCTTGTGCTGCACAAAGTTCGCTAAAGGATATGAATTGGTAATATTTCTATAAAAAAGAAAATTTTATTTACATAATATATATACCAAAGTGATTTTTCTTAATTATAAAAGTTATTTCTTTGATTTTAAAAATTAGTGAAAAATACAATTATATTTAAATAATAAAAGTTTGATTAGTGTTCTTGTGCACTAATTATTTCATGGCTTTTAGGGATCAAGAGCAATGGAAACCTTTAATTGAGGATCGCAGTTTTCTTTCTTGGTTAGTGAAAATACCTAATGAACAAGAACAGCTTCGTGCTCGTCAAATCACAGCTCAACAAATCAACAAGCTTGAAGAGCTTTGGCGTGACAATGTTGATGCAACTTTCCAAGATCTTGAGAAGCCTGGTGTGGATGAGGAACCTCAGCAAGTTCTACTTCGATATGAAGATGGATATCAATATCAAAACATCTTTGGTCCACTTGTGAAATTGGAAGCAGATTATGACAAGCGTTTGAAAGAATCGCAGACCCAAGAGAACATTGAAGTGCGATGGGACGTGGGGCTGAACAAAAAGACTATAGCATATTTCATGCTAGCAAAAACTGATGGAGATATGAAATTGATGCATGGCGATGAGCTGAGGTTAAGATATTTGGGAGAATTGCACAAACCATGGTCAGGAATAGGACATGTCATAAAGATCCCTGATAATTATGGAGAAGAAGTAGGGATTGAGTTGAAGAATAATTCTGGTGCTCCAACAGAATGCACGAGTAATTTTGTAGTTGATTTTATTTGGAAGAGTACTAGTTTTGATAGGTTAGTATATATTTTTATATTTCACATTAAATCGTACAATTTCGTTGAGATTATTATATTTTTATATATCTATAATCATACAAAATAATGAACAATTCATTCAAATCTTCGCTCTTTATAAATTTTTCAAATAAATAAAACGAAAATTTAAATATTGACAAGAAATAAATCAAAACTGTATCAATCTTATTTCAGAATGCAACTGGCATTACGTAAATTTGCTGTTGACGATACATCGGTCTCGGCATACATTTATCATCGGCTTCTTGGCCACGAGGTGGAGGAGGTCCTCTTCCGCTGTCACCTGCCCAAACACTTTAGCGCGCCGAATCTGCCCGATCTCAATCGTTCGCAGGTTTACGCAGTAAAACACGCGATTCAACGTCCGCTCTCCTTGATCCAGGGACCTCCCGGTACTGGAAAAACCGTCACTAGTGCGACGATTGTCTACCAGCTGGTCAAGCAGAATGGTGGTCCGGTGCTAGTGTGCGCTCCTTCGAATACGGCCGTCGATCAGCTTACGGAAAAAATACACAAAAGCAACTTGAAAGTGGTGAGGCTGTGCGCCAAGTCAAGGGAGGCTATAGATTCACCAGTGAGTTTTCTGGCTCTGCACAACCAAATCAAAAACATGGAGACGAACACAGAGCTGCAGAAGCTGCAGCAATTGAAGGATGAAACTGGAGAACTGTCGAGCGTCGACGAAAAACGATACAGGTATGTGATATACGTAAATAGCTCAACACGACAACGTTTACGTGTCGCTACATAAAGTATAGAATATTGTTCTTAATTTTAATTTGTTAGTAGCCTTTAAATATTTGCTTCTTAATTAAACATTTAGATAAATAATTTGTATCCATTTAATACAAATTAAATATTAATAGTTACGTAATTTTGAAATCTATCGTAATTAAAAAATTTTGTTTTTCATGATTGTTAAATGATTTTAAATTTTATTAAAATTATAGACTCTTAAAGAAGGCTGCCGAGAAAGAATTGCTCGAAGCTGCGGACGTTATCTGCTGCACGTGCGTAGGCGCGGGTGATCCTCGTCTGCACCGTTTAAAGTTCCACTCGATTCTTATCGATGAGAGCATGCAAGCAACCGAACCTGAGTGTATGGTGCCAGTGGTACTCGGAGCAAAGCAGCTTATTCTCGTGGGTGATCACTGCCAGTTAGGACCTGTGGTCATGTGCAAGAAAGCCGCTCGTGCCGGTCTCTCGCAGTCGCTTTTCGAACGCCTCGTCGTTCTCGGCATTCGACCCTTCAGGCTCGAGGTCCAATACCGTATGCACCCAGATTTATCCAGGTATATTTTATTTATTTGCGATTCAATATTTAATATTGTTCTCGTTCAATGAAAATGATCACCTAAAAAAGTAATTTTATATGGGCAATTTATAAATGAATAATAAATTCAAACACAGATTCCCGTCCAACTTCTTCTACGAGGGCTCACTGCAAAACGGTGTGTGCGCCGACGAGCGTAAGCTCCTCAAGATCGACTTCCCGTGGCCCGCTCAGGACAAACCTATGTTCTTCTACGTGACGCAGGGCCAGGAGGAAATAGCGGGCAGTGGCACATCTTACCTCAACCGGACCGAGGCGTCGAACGTTGAGAAAATCACGACGCGTTTTCTGCGCTGCGGTGTCAAGCCCGAGCAAATCGGTGTTATTACACCTTACGAAGGTCAGCGTGCCTATCTTGTGCAGTACATGCAGTACCAAGGCTCCTTGCACTCTAAGCTGTATCAGGAGATAGAAGTGGCCAGTGTGGATGCGTTCCAAGGCAGAGAAAAGGACATCATTATTATGTCGTGCGTCAGGTCTAACGAACATCAAGGCATAGGTTCGTAAACATTTTTATAGGTTTCATAAGTTTAAGTAGTAAATTTAAGGTTTCTGGGTTAAGGAATTATAAAGGATACTTTTATTTATCTGTGTTGATGTATCAATTGTTATAGGTTTCTTGAACGATCCAAGAAGATTAAACGTCGCTCTTACAAGAGCGAAATATGGCATTATTATCGTGGGGAATCCAAAGGTACTATCAAAGCAACCACTGTGGAATCATTTGTTGAGCTTTTACAAAGAACAGAAGGTATTAGTAGAAGGGCCGCTCAACAATCTGAAAGAATCAATGATACAGTTCGCCAAGCCAAAGAAACTCGTTAATGCTGCCAATCCGGGCTCACACTTTATGTCTACGTCAATGTACGACGCGAGAGAGGCCATCATTCCTGGCTCTGTTTATGACAGGTTGGTTGATTATTAAAAAAAAATCGTACATAAAAAATTCGACAAATTTTTTCGAAATGAAAAATAATGAATATATTTTTCATGCTGTAACAGGTCAGGTGCCCAGGTGAATGGTACACAGACGCACAACCCGTATTACCAGCGCAATGTGCCCATCGACATCTTCAGTCGTACACACGACACCATCAGCTACATTAGTCCTGAACGAGCTCAGGCTGCGATGAACAACGTGCCAGTGCCCGTGGGTATGTTTATGAACATGGCTCACGTGCCACCACGCTTTTACAACCAACATCAACAGGCCCTTCAAGCTCGTCAGAATCAGCGCGTGCGCAGAGCCGGTGTCAATCTCAAAGGTATGCACTGCCAAATGTGATCTGCATTGCAAAACAATTTTTTTAAAAGAATGGTTCATTATCTAATAATATAATTCGATTGTTATTTTAACAGGTAATAACAAAGTGAGCAGTGGCGCTGGTGCGCGGCTCGGCAAACTTAGCCAGTCAGAACAAAACACACAGCCGTACAGTCAACCGGGATTGCCGTTGACTCAAGGCACGACGCAGGGCATGTCACAGCCTGGATTTAGCCTATCACAGCCGGGATTATCACAAGCAGAGTTATCGCAGGATTCGTTTGCCGTCGGAGAGTTCCAGTCGCAAATGGACGGACTCCTGTCGCAGGATTCGACCTACCAGGGTGACCGTAGTGGTGAGTAACATTGTATTTGCGTTGATACGGCCAATAAATTAATTTTAGGAAGAAAACTATAATGTTATTGTAAAATATTGATTAAACAATAAAAGTATATTATTAATATATAATATTTTAGGTTTTTACCAATCGGGTCATTCTCAAGCAGGAGGTCAGTTCTCCCAACCATATTGAGCCGAATTAGTACGGCTGAGCAATGCATTCGCCATGCAACAGCGTCGCGGGAGCGACTGAGAAGGCTCGTTCGATCAATTCTTCATCGACAACCAGACCAACAACCAAACCAAATCACTCTGTAACTGCGCGAAACGGTACGACCAACCAAAACTCAATGCGAGGGGGAGACACTATTCAAAACAAACAGGCCCACGAAAAGGAACAGCAAATCGACGTATGTCGTCGTGGACTAAAACAATCGACATCAAAATAACTGAGTCCAAAGCATTTCTCTTTTTTTAAATAAAGAGAGGGGAAGAAGACTCAGTAGTTAATAATGAAAATGTCATCGGGTGACGAGCAAAGAAGCTCGTCTGAAGTAAATAAAGAACATAAAAACAACGAGGAAAATCGCGTATTCTTCCTCAGCTCTGTTTTTTGTCTCTGTTTGCCTCAAGAAAAGTATAAGAGAAGGTAACAAATGGCAAAAGAGCAGGACGCAAATCGCCGTTTCACATAGCGGAGATCATCGGTTGACGCTGAAATTGCAAACGAAAGGTTTTCGATTAAGTAAGAGAAAGTACACAAGGGAATAAATAACAAATGTATGACGAATAATAAAGTAAACGAATGGCGATTTCAAACGACCCGACACTAATTGCAAATATGCCAAAGCGTTTATTTAACGCGGAAATAAATAAAACATCGACGATTAAGTTTGGCATAAAAGTTAAAATCTATATTCATGACGGAATAATTTTCACGAATTTCGTCTGGTAAATTCTGCATATGCCTCAAATGTGGTACATCAAAATGTCAAATCATATAAAAACGTTTGCAAACGTTCAACAGAAAAATTGTTTTACTTCAAGAAGTAAAATTTTATTTTGGAAGAAAATTTTTTTTTTGTCTATTATGTTGCATAAATTTTCAAAGTTAAATAATTACTAACGAAGTTATAACTTTTAACCAGTAACAAGAATCTATGAACAAAAATATTGATCTATTGTTTACTTGACAACAGATTATTGCTACGAGATTTTTAAATTATTCCATCATATGAAAAAAAAAAAAAATAAAAAAAAAATAAAAAAAAAATAAAAAAAATGTTAGTTTCAAGGAATAAAGAAAACCTTATATTATTTATGGTTTCGATTTCTTTTTAAAATTGTCCAGTTTTTATTGGACGGTAAAAAAATATTTTTTTATAATAATGAACTATTTTGGGTATCTAAAATTTGTTATTTCTTTTTATTCTATAAGAGATAAAGAAAAAAAATATATATATCCTAATTTTTATAGATCAGTTCAAATAAATTGGTAAATAAATAAAATAACTGTATTTTTTCTCGAAATCTTTATTAAATGGACTTCCTCGCTTTGAATTTCAGTCTAATAATTCTTAAAGAAAATTAATTCATAATTAACATAACATACAATTCAAAATTCCTTTGAATTTTTTCAAATTGTACTTCATGCTTTTTTTCATAACATTTTTACAAATTATGCACTGCGAACTACAGAGTTATACAAGATGTGGACAAAATTGATTGTAAATCTTGTGCTACCAATAAATCTAACTCGAAAACCATTTACTGTTTTACTTTATTTAAAAATAGCAAACTTTTACAAAATAGAATAGAAAAACGGTTTTCAAATATGTTGAAAGAAAAAATTATTTATACTTAATGACAAAAATAATTTTATGGATAACGTAAACTGAAGTGAACTTATACTAGATGAAACTTTTGTATTATGATAAGCTGATTTCATTCCTGTTTTGAAAAGATACTTGATAATTTACCAGTTGTCTTCAATTCTTTATAAGATGTTTTGAAACCATTTTTTATTTTCTCATGAACATCAATTTTATAAACGGTTTCACCAACATTAATTAAAGTAAAGGGTTCTAAAACATGAAATATAATTAATAATTTTTAAACTATTTTTGTAAATAAATTTGTTTAAGAAATAATTATTTAATTTACCTTCAATGAACATTTTTCCTTTTGTTGAAATATACTGACAGTACTTTGTAATAACATCACCTACTTCGGGTGTATATATACTTTCTGATATATAAACTGACCTTAAAATTGTATTGCCTTTCCTCACTGAAATGACATACTTATTAAAGCTGAAAGAAAAATAAGTTTAAGATCTTGAAGAACCAAAGATTTTTAAACATCTGTTATTAAATACTAGTTATTTAATACACTTACTCAAAATTTTCATAATATTTGAAAAATTCTAAAAGTAATTCCTCTAGAGATTGGTGATTGCAAGGATAAAGGGTAGTAGAGGATTCTTCTAAAAGATTAATTTCCTCTGTAAAATCTATGGATTGAACATCATCTTTGTTGTTAAATTTATCTTCAAGTACTGCTTGCAAAGAAGGTAAAACTGCAGGCTTTACTCCACCTATTACAAAAAGTTTGTATTTCACAAAATGTATAAATTAATTCTGCTTTAATATTACATAAATGTGAATAACACCAAATAACATACATTGAAGGAAGTTAATTATCATAAGTACCAATGGATAACTGGACAATGAGCCATACCTTGCATCAATAATTTTATGGAACTTAGCCCATAATTTAATAACAATTACTAACGGCCTGACCCTCCAATCAACTAAACAGATAAAAATGATTTACTATACATAATCAAGAATAAAATTTAATCAAATTGTCACTTACTTTGTGAATAACGGTACAGCAAATGTGAGTTACGAATGTTTGTTGAAACGTTTCTGTTAATGTCAACAGTTAAACTGGACTGATTTGTTAAAAACTTTATCAATGGTACTTTGGCTTTTATTAGTTCAATATTATTAACATAATCTATAATGTGTATAAATAATAATGAATTATTTAGTTATAATAGGCATATGAAATACATTAAAAGAAAATACTAACGTAGTGTCTTTAAATGGTTAAAGAGTTTCTCTAAACAATCTTTTAAAAGTAAGCAATCTTTATCTTTTGTTAAAAAACTAAAATCAACATCACTATCTTTCAATCCAAAACCATTCATACTAGATCCAGCCATGAATAAACCATATTTTGGAAATTCAGACTATAACAGTTCAATAATAACAAAAAGTAGGGCTATTAAATATCATGAACATAATCATATATTCAAATGTATGAAACCTACTATACCTTTATTTCTTTATTAAGTCGATTCCATAAGTTTATTTTATTGGTGAATTGCAAAATATTTTGTTTATTTTCTTCAAATTTATCCCATATTTCTTTTGATAAACCTTCCAATTTAACATCTTCAGGTGGACTTATTGTTTTTAATAAAACTTCCAGATTCTTGTATAATTTATCCGGTTCTTCACGACAATATCGTGGCCAATCAATTGATTCTGTCATCTTTCGCTATGATTGAACCGAAAATATTGTAAAGGTACCGAGGAAATAAACCAAATCCTTGATAAATAGAATCTGCTAAATGTTTTTACCTTGATTACGATTCTTTCGGCAAGCCCTTTCGTTTTTAAACTATTATAACAAAGTTCATCTTAAACTAACTCACTAAAGTTAATTCCTTGCTCTTTTCCAACGAAATGAAGCTGCTGTATCCACGCAAAGAACTCCACGATACTTCGCGTTCGAAACAATCTGCACATAAGGGCGATCGTTAAAACAAAAGACGATAAAACACCTTTGAAAATTGAAAGAGATCATGGAAGCGTTCTGCTACTCGATTTAATTTGCGTATCTGATTTTCTAATGTATATAATGCATAATTGAACATCTATAAACGAATTTATAAACTTTTATAACAAAGATAAAGTTGACAACATCCCACAGAATTACAGTTCCGCAGGATGCCTATAATTTAACGCATATTACATATATCTGAAACAAATGAAAACTGCGGTAGCGCCACGGCATCGGTCGGTATATAGTCAACTTAGTTGGTACCAGTATGTTGGTAATTGGTATGTGTGATGGAACGTCAAACCTGGAACAAAAATAATACGATGTCAATTTTTGGTAAGTAATATAGAATTTCTCAACCCTGTATAGTAGAGATTTACTCGGTTCCCGAAGGATATTTTGAATTCTTAAAATGACTGTAGCAATCTTTTTAGACCTAATACAAACCATTCAGGAATTTTTTGAAATTTTCTTTTAGGAATATGATTTTACAATTTTCCTTAATTGTATTTAGATTTTCAATCATAGTTTTCATGTTCTACTATTAGAATTACTTTAGTTTCTAACACCTTTTTAAAAATAAAAAAATTTAATAACATTATAAATACTTACAGCAATATACGTTTCATAATTTATATTTTTATATTTTTTTTTGGAATAAAGTTTCATATAAATAAAAATAGGATCTCTATATAAAACTTTGTTAGTTTAATTCATATTGTGAATTTTACATTTAATTAAACTGTCGTATAATCGGGATAATAAGGCACGAACTCGGAGGAACTGAAAGCGAAAAAGACTTTCTTCCTATCAAAGATTACAATGGGCAGAGTGACGGCCTACTGAGCTATTGAACCGGCGTAGCGGTCCTTCTTATACATATGAGAACAATAGGAAATTTTGTTTATGACAATTTTACAAGAGACAATGGCTTATCGATTGGTTATCCGCCCGCGTGAAAGCGCCCGCTACTGCAACCAATCGATAAATCAATAAATTCCTAAAGCACTTAAATTGTGTGGCTCCGAGGCATAACGACATAAGTCCATTTTTTTGAAAATCGGGAAAATCTTGGATTTTGTATCTTTAAATGGGTCTTTTTCATTTAAGAATGTC
>JAPYZP010003178.1:0-13521 GCA_030522985.1 Torymus sinensis | reverse complement strand
AAACATTAAAAAATGCAGGTATGCGCACTATACAGAAACTACCTCCCCTCTCTCCGTCGCGACGACGTCTCGGGCCACCCACCGCTCTCCCCTCCTCTCACTCTCCGTCAGATCCATACTCTTTCCGCGCTCAGTCAGTCGCGCGGCGCCTCGCGCACGTATCATCAGCCCCGCGGACGCCCAGTACACAAAGTAGCCTCGTCGTGTATACAGCCGCTCCGCTGCACGCATCATCCTCAGCAGGCGGACAGCATGAGGAACGAGCGCGAGGACGGCGGTGCCGACCGGGCGAACGGCAACGCCACTGCCGACAATTGCCAACCAGGTGGATCTGGCGTTGGTGCACCGGGTGGCTGTCAGCAGCCGCAGCCACCTATCGCCTTGGGCCTCGACACCCTGCACCGTCTCTGCAGGTACATCTATCCCGATCAGAACAACCCTCTCACCGTCACCGCTGTCGTCAAGTACTGGTAAGTTTTCTCCTTTTCTCTCGGCATCGTCTTTGTCCCGAATCGTCGCCGCGGCGTGTGCCTAGCTGCGTCGTGCTTGCGCTTGCTTATTATACTTGTTGCTCGCGTGCGCGAGACGCGCTTCGCGAAAATAACCTACAAATATCGCGCGCGACCGCTTTTTCACTGTACTATAGGTAAACAAGCGGATCGTCCGGGGTTCGGCGTACACGTATCGCATGTCTCGAGGTTCGCGAAGCGAATTACGGTACCTGCTTATACTCCGATATTATACGAGCGGTGCGATTTCCGTATTACCTATGTGTCGCGCGAAGTGAAAGCCGTTGCTCAATGATGGCGAACGGCCTCTATATAATATACTACTCGCCCGCGGACTCAACGCAATATATAATCCGTCGTTTAAATGCCTCGTTTCGACTGTTTAAAAACCAGCGAAAACATCTCGCTGTAAGGAAAATTTCGGAGCAGTCTCAAAACAAACAAAGAACTTAGACTTATACTCACTAGTGGAAAAACCGCATTCTAACGTTCACGCGTGTGTGCGTGCGCGTATGTGTGTTGTGCCGCAGGTTGGGTGGTCCCGATCCTCTGGACTACATCAGCATGTACGAGAACCAAGGATGCCCGGAGGCCGGCGTCCCGGCCCACTGGCATTACATCAGGTATGTGTGTGCACGATTGTAGAGAATAGAGTGTCGGACGGTGATCAGCTGATGACGATTGTCCTCCGATGGTGAATGGGATATAATCGAGTGTGAATTGAATTTAAATATTATATTATATATACTTACTTTAATTTTGTTTATTTTTTTTTTGCTTTATTTACCACGAATAAGTAAGTTACTTTATTTTTGAATTACTTCGTTGCGCTATGACGAGGATCATACGTTTTATTATGAGCAATAGGAACAAAGGACCTTTGATGATACGATATTTCTCTCGGGGCACAGACCATAGAACACCCGTAATGAGAACATTTCTCTTCTTCGTTCTTCGTATGGCTCTGAAAAAAAAGGCTCTGCCTTGTTTGTATTTATAACAGACGTCCTTTTTCCACGCTTTTTTTTTCCTCTTTCCCCCCTCCGGAAATTTAATCTGTATACACAAAAAAAGCTCACGACATTTGTCACCCTCGCCCTTCTGGAAAGCTCGCGCGCGCAATTTCAAAAGCCCATCTATATACGCGTACCAACTAACATTCCCCTCCGTCCTCCCTCTTTGTTATCATGAAAAACCCCATAATTTTCTACTCTCCCTTCCACGAAAAACGACGCGTACTTTCGCAGCTGTCCCGACTTGCGCGCGCGCGCGCGCGCTTCACTTACCGGCGTCTAATAATATACATACACACACGGGGGATAAAAATCGCGCCGCGCGGTTTCCGAGGGCGAGGCGCGCACCGGAAATAGAGATTTCTTCCTCTTTTTTTCTCCGTCCCTCTTCTTCCCCTTTTTCGCGCCGCGACGGAAATATACGGCGCGTGCCCCGTCACTCAAGCTTTTTCCTCTCTCTCTCTTACGGAGGCGTCTATTTTTTCGGGGGAGGGCGAAGAATAGCGATAAAAGATTTTTTACCGTAAGAAGAGTAAGGGGGATTTGTATTTTTGGGAGGGTGTTAATGACCGTAGGGACAGTCCTTGGGAATCGTTTTCTCGTTTGCTCCTCTTGAAGCGTTATTTATTATTTGAATTTTATTGAGTTAAATTGTAAAAATGATAATTATTAGAAAGATATAAAATTTTCTAAGTATGGAGTTCCCGAAAAAAGGAAGCGTTGAAACGGGCTTTAAATTATATACATTTTCTTTTCTTTTAATCATAGCTATATACTCTGTTATTTGTTATTTGACATCACTTTATTGTTTATGTTTATTAAAATTGTCACCTTTTTTTATTTAGTTTATATATCTCGAAACATTTAATAAAACATTTAACTGGAGTTTTCTAGAAAATATTTTTCAATGAGTCACTTTTGTTTGTTAAAGTTTATATATAAAGTCATTATATAAACGTTTATATTTTTTTCGTAAACTTGATACTTTTGGGATCAGTAATTAATTTAATGGAATAATAAATTAAGTTTGAGAAAGCAATAAAGTGGCAGCAGCGGCTTTTTTGTTTCATTGCAGTTTCGGGTCATAAAACTTTCTTTTTGAGGGGATTCGTTGCTGTGACTCTTTTTACGAGCCCCGATACACAAATAAAACTTTGACTCGCGAGAATCAAACTTGACGACTTTAATCGAATAAAATTTAAACAATTTACTATACTGCAATGCAGTAACTCCATATAAAAAATGTTGTTATACCTTACTTTGCAAGACAATAAGAAAATGATTCTTATGCAGAAAAGAATATTATTATGAGCTCCTTTTGTTCCTTATTACTTCTACAATAACGTATATAGATTTATTCAAAGCATCCTGCACCACCACTCTAACAATCTCAACACTTGCTCGCAGTTTCGGGCTCTCGGACCTCCACGGCGACGGCCGGCTCCACCAGCGCACCGGTCCCGGTCGGCCCTCGGGTTTCGGCTTCGAGCTGACCTTCCGGCTGGCGCGCGCCCGGGGCGAGATGACTCCGCCCACGTGGCCGGCCAACATCATGCAGCAGCTCGCCAAGTACGTCTTCAACTCGTGCAACAACTTGCTACCCGGTGACCACGTGTCCTGGCACACGCCCCTCGACGGCTCGCCGGACGGCAGGGTCACGCATATACTGATAACCAAGGACCCCCAGTTCCCGCAATTGGCTAGCACGCCCCATGGCGATGTGAGTATTGTATTCCGAAGATGTAGCTCTTTTTTGTGTGTCGATAATACTGAGCGCCGAAAAGACAGAAAATCTTATAAGGATGATGATAAAATAAAGAAAAATAAATCTCGTACGTTTAGTATATGTTTAGTAAACTTTGTTTTTTCTTTAATCGAAACATCAATTAGTGATCTTTTAAAATGTCAATAATAGCGACAGATTTATTGAAATCTAAATCGTTAAAAGTATTAAACTGAAAATACCTTAAATTACTTCTAACAGCCATCAATCGTTTTCAGGTATCCTTCGCCCAGATCGTAGGCGTGACAGCGGACGAGCTGCAGGCGATCCAGTACTGGAACGGCCTGGGCATGATAAACCTGCTGAAGTTGGCGCGCAGCGTCGGCCCCTGGCTCGTCACGAACATGCGTCGCACGTGTTCGGTGATGGAGGAGGACCCTACGATCGCCAACAAGATTCAGAGCGGCATCGCGCGCGAGGGCTCAAACCTCAGCGGTGTGTCCGCCAAGTGCTGGTGAGTGTGCGGTTTTGTTTTTTAATTTCGTTCAAGTGTAGAAGGCAGAAGTGTTAAAATGAACGGGTAATTGTAGGTGGGTGCAGGTGAATGGCGAGAAGAGTACGGAGCAGTACAGGGAGAAGAGGGAAGAGTCGGACGACGACGAGGAGAACGAGGAGCTGGATGTCAAGCCGACCATCAAGTCGGAGAGACTGTCGCCGTGCGAGTCCGACGTTGACATGTCGCTGGATACGGTCAAGACGTTTCCGGGGTTACACATCACGTTTAACCTCGAGTCGGGGAGCATACTTCCCCTAGCACTAAAGTTAGTGACACACACGTTTGTCGCGATAAGTGTATAGTATACATAGGAGTGATTAACGATGTCGTTTGTAACTTTGTAGAGGAAGAGTGCTGCACGGAAGACACTTCACATTCAAATCCATTCTGTCTCACACGGCGATCACGGTGCTCGCGGCCTCGGTCACCGGCACCTTCGTCACCAGGGAGAAGCCCTACGCGGTTCAGGGCCCCTGGCTGCAGGTGCTCCTGACGGACGAGCTAACCCTGCGGATGGTCGAGGATCTCCATGAGCTCCACAATCCCGAGCAGGTAGTACTGTTGTTTAAGTGTGAATGTTTAACAAGGTAGATTGTGATGTGGTGGTTTTGTGTTTTTAGCTCCAGCTACCGAAGACCTTCTCCTGGCCGGATCACAACCTCGCCATTACCATTATCAATGATCAGTGAAGAGGCGTGTTACGTTTCTTTCATTTTTTTTTTCAGTTTGGTTATAAGCGTTTTTTCGATGACTTTTGATACAGACAGTATATGTATGAATTCAGGTGACCGAGGCGGTGCGGTTACGCTGATGGAAAAAATGATCTTTATTAACGGTAGCGGTGAATTTTTGCGAATCTACTGAGCGCGAAACTCATGTTTTATCTTAACAATTATTCAGAATGTTCATTTTTTTCGTATTTACGGTGGGTTCAGTGGATTTACCGATATTTTCTTGGATGAAGACTATTTTTTTTTTATTAGTGCAAAATGAAAGTATTACTCAGTGGCCCTATTACGAATGAATCCGGCCTTATGTAATTTAATTTATTATGTATAACCTGCGAGTGAATTTTCTACTCAAACGTGTTGAGTGTAAGAAGATTATTATTTATACGATATATATATACACGAATTTTTTTAAACGATTGCACGCGTGCCTTTATCATAATTATATCTAGATCAATGAGTACTATTACTATTTCTGCTGAGATGCACGGAGGAGAATCATAATGTAATTGTTAACAAATTTTACTAAAAAAAATTATATAAAAATATATTTAATTTTTGTACATAAGATATAGTTTATACATTATACCTGGCGAAATTTATAGGAAAGTTTTTAATAATAAAATTATTGTACATAAAGAACGACATTCTTTTTTTTTCAATTATCGTTCAAACGTTCTTACCCGATAAACAATTATTTGCGAAATTTTGCACTTTAAAATTTATTTCAACAAAAATGTACAAACTTAACGAAAGCACAGAACTGCCAAATTTTAAACAAATCACAACTGAAGGTGTACGCTCGCCTCGGCCTATGTTTACATCCGGCGATCTCTCTGGAAAGAGGAAACACAATAAACCTATCAGTTTACACTCGGTGTTTATCGTCTCACAATGTCTTAGTCTATTATATTTTCATTTAAATTATTCGTGCAAATCGTGAACAAACTGTGCCTCCCGTGTATTTTTATTTAAACTATATTCGTGCAAAATTGTAAACAAACTGTGCTCCCGTGTATTTTTATTTGAACTATTATATTCGTGCAAAATAGTGAAGAAACTGTGCTCTCGTGTATTATGAAGTTCGACTCTATTACCGACAACGACCGCAACGATTCGATCACGATATGCACTTGTAATGGTGAAGAAACGATGCTCTCGTGTATTTGTCTTCCCAATGACTCCCAGATCATGAAGTTCGACTCTGTTACCAACGACGACCGCAACGGTTCAATCACGGCGGCAGACACTCATAATCCAGGTAAATACTATCAGCGTAAACACTGCATACAAACATACTCACCAGGAGATGTGTTTGGGCACTTCGCGGAGATTACTAACGACGTTGCCGACGATGCGGAACGCCCCGATCCAGAACATCACGATCACGCAGAGCGTCACCACGTTCTCGAAGTCGTTGCAGGTCAGGCTACCGAGGGCCTCGAAAAAACCCTGCACTGCTCGGCTCCAGCTTCCTAGCGTCGCTGTTATCATCTATTGAAATTTCACAATGTTATCGTGTATTGTTTATATATATGTATATAAGGACGTACGGAATCGAGGCTGTCGCCATAATTTTTGACGACGATAAGGCCAAGGATGAAGGAGACGACGCTGGGTAGGAACCTGACCGGGTCGTCGGCTACGGCGCTGGTGTCGATTTTCCCCTCGAGCAGGCTGCCCAGCTCCAGGGTCAGCCAGTAGAAGGCCGTCGAGACGAGTCGCATCGGCCACGCTAATAACTGCGGGACAGTCGTACGCGAGTTGCAGACAGTTCTTATCCTCAGTATTATTATTATTATTATCGTTAGAAGTAATTACGTTGGAGTTTGCCGGGCTGTGGTGGTCCATGATCGTCGTCTCCATGATTTCGACGCACTCGTCCACCTCGTGCATCTGCTGCTGCTGCGGTTGGAATTTTTCGTCTGAAAATCGACGCGTGGTCAATCGTCGACGGCCTGGCATCGCGGAATCCGGAGATTTTTTTTATACTTGAATATTTAGAGATACTGGGCTAATTTTTGATGATTCCGGTCATCACACGCACTGGCATCGGGCAATTTCGGCGGTTAGGTCGGTGATAATATATGTGCGAACGGTGTGAAAGTGGGCACGAAAATTTGTTAGTTATTCGTGTTATATATAGGTACACATGCATTCTCCTCCTTTTTGGAATTTGGATACAGGGTCGTAGTATGCGACTGTTTAGCATTTGAGTTGTCATGCTGGTTGAAGGAATTATATATACTTACCTTCAGCGAGACGCGTAAGTATAGTAAACAAGAGGTTTGTTTTTTGAAAAAATTGGACTTTATTTTAACATATACATAGCTTTGATAGCTCTGTCATTCGAGTCGTAAACAACAGTTGGAATATAAAGCTACAAGCACCGCTTTTACAATTCTTTTTTTTTACATAATTTATTAAAACGGTATTTTTGATAAAATTTCTTTAATAAAATTAATTGTTAAGTATACTTAATAATATAATAATAACTATCTTTACAGAAACGAGCTTTTTACGTCTACCATATACTTATAAAAATTTTAAACGAAGCGTTATAGTTATAATGATCGTTAAAAATTTGATTATAATTACATTTTAAATTATATAATATATGTATATATACCCTAGTAAATTTAACGTTACATATATAATAGGAAAGGATTACCTTATAAATTGAATAAATGACGATATATAGCCTTATATAAAATTACGAAAGTTTGCACGTCGACAGTAACAGTTATATACCGTAATTCTCTCTCTCATCGCTTTCGAATCAACAGATGCACATCATAGATTTTTCCATTAAAATAATTACAACGAAAAGATTAAATAGACTAAATTATAGTCCGCAACAATAATATATAGATTTTCGTCCAGTTTTCTTAATACATTACGCATATAGTATAGCGAAATAATCATATGACTCTCAAGGCTGCATTTATGCATATATATATAATATTTATAATACGTGTGTGTGTGTGTCTGTCTGTGTGAGATGTTTAATTATAGCTAAAAAATTCAGCGACGCTATTGCAAAATGAATTTTCACCGCGCGGCTGTATAAGTGTGACGTACGCGGAGCGAGAGAGCAGCGCGTCCCATTATTAATCGATATGTCTTTGCTTATCTAATAAGGCAGTTTTTTTCATTGGTGCATGACGAGATTCTCCCGGTAATAATTATCCCTTGGTCGATTAACATTCTAAAAACGTCCTTTGATCGCGCATATATATATATAATACCAGTATACAATAGACAATATATATATTCGCGCATATGTATATATATATTTATCTTTTATCTTTTATCTAAATAAAAAAAAAAAAATGTCAAGTAAATACACGATAAATATCCTAGTAATTGATATCCACAACTGACCTGTAAATGTAAAAGTCCGTGTTTTTTTTGCGTGACAACCAACAACACGTGTCTGTGTCTTGTATATGTGGGTGTATGTATGTGTGTGTGTGCGCGCGCGATCGATCGCATTAGTCCACAGCGGCGGCGTGTATATGTGTGTATACTTACGTCGCCGGCTCTTTAAATGTGAAGTAGGAAAAAGTCGGTCACTTTTTTCGAATAGCCCTAGATTCACATACCATTCGCGTTAACAATTCACGAAGAACCAGCGCGTTGTTTTGTCTCCCCTTCCTCGCCCCCCCTTCTTCCGCCCTTCCCCCCGTTAAAAAAAGAAACGTCATTTTTAATGCATCTTCCGCGTGTGTGTGTGCGTGTATATATAAATATAATAAACGAAAAATGACTTGTATATAAAAAGAGAGAAACAATAATATATAAATAACGACGCGCTAGTCCTCCGCAATTCCAACTTGATTATCGCACTGGAGACTCGATCAAAGGCACGTCCGTGAGAGCCTCTGCAGGAGCAGAACGAAGCCGACGGCGAGGACGAGGTGCAGCGCCGAGCTGTGAGGCAGCGTCGAGCCGTTGCACGCGTCCGCGTCGCTGCAGGATTGCACGCAGCCCCGTAGATACCTGTGCCAATAAAAAGGTGGATTACGATTCATTTTGTTGTTGGTTTATTATTGTTATATTACCTGTTTTCGAAGTAGAAGCCACCGCAGTGGGACATGCGTATGAGCTCGGAGTCGGTGGTGAGGGTCCCGCTGTCTAAGGCACAGGTGCGCACTGTCAAGGATACTCCGCTGTCCACTGCAAGTTTACAAGATCGATTTTCAAAATGTATTCCTTAGTTTCTTTTATAGTTTAAAAATCTACCCCACAACTTCCAACCATCAGAAAAACAAAAACGTAAAAGAGAAAACATCTGTCTTCGTGTGTTTTCCCAGCGCTGGTACACTGACCCCATTACACTATACAAGTTCCACAGAGCCGCGCCCCCAACTACTCAAACCCCCTAAAGCACGCATTCGTGCCACATCTCAATTCCCCTATATCAAAGCCAATTATAAGTACCGTATATCCCCCAGAAAATTTGAGAACTAGTCTGATATCTGATCGCGTGTACCGCGAGCGTTCCGCTCTTCAAAATTAAATTAGCCCACCCCCTCGTGTGGATATATACTATAATGTTGCTCACCATAGACACCGGCGAGCTTGACGCAGGCGGTGGCGGGGAAGAGGCCGTCGCGGCCCTTGCGACCGCCGAGGCAGGGCGACTGGAGGAACTCGAGGCTGCCGTTGTTGTGGAAGGGATCGTCGCAGGCCGAGTTGTCGCCGCCGATCGAGACGCACTTGAAGCAGTCGATCGCCTCACCTGTTGAGCGCGCAGAAATCGTTTTAGCAGCTATTTCTTTGTTTGTTTTCTGATCGGAGCTGTGTATTTTGTTGCGTTGGTAGTGTTATCTTTGGTACGTGCAAGGATTATTGGTAAGTTGTGATATTAGGAAAGAGTGCGCTTTGGGCAATTTTTAACATCCTTATAATTTTATTTACAAAACTACGGGTCATTGGTATAGAAAGTGCCCACTGAGCAACAAAAAAAATATCTATATGATCGTTATTTTGGTTAAATAAAGTATAACATTTTATAGTTATTGCCCTTGAAACTAACTCTCGCAATACATAAATTGCTGCTATAAAATGTAATTCTACTATTACCACTTGTCGCGTACTTCTACAAATTACGTTTTACAGTAGCAATCGTCGCGCTCTGAGAGTAATTCTATTATTGCACAATTTATATCACGCTAACCCTACACATCACCACACGAAAATTAGCTCTCGAGCCCAAAATCACCCATCATTTCCCTCCTCCCCGCGAACCATACACCGGATTCGCCACATCACCACGTCCTCTACCCTCCGAAACAGAAAAAACGCTACTTAGCGCGCACACGTGGGGGAATCCCCGCTCTAATCGACGAAAGCACGCGCGAGCGCGGCAATCCCGAAGACAATCCCCATCATCATCATCATCATCAGCACCTTTTTTCCGGCCTTTGTGTAGCGCTGCGCGTCTTCCAATCGACCGTAACGCCGCGATAATAAGACCACGCCGCGACGAGTCATCGCACGCGAGAGAGAGAGAGAGAGCAACACGTGGTCGTCGAGCGTGTTCCGGGATATTATTGTCTACGCGGTGCAGAGCGCGCGCGAGTTTCTCCTTTTGTCCCCCCGTGAGCAATGCTGATGACGATTTCTTCGCGTGTGTGACAGAACGGCGCGCGGGGGTGTGTAGATCGATTCATTTTTCACTGTCCGCCCGGCCTCGATTTTTTTTCTTCTCTCCTTTCTTTCGCGTGGTCGCGATGGCGCCGGTGTTGGCGATATATGAGCGAGGAGGAGAAGATCGATGAAGCGTCGGTTGATCGCGCGCGCGTTTGGAACGAATCGGATAGTCTGTTCCTTTATTATTCGGATATGTATAATTTACGAGGATATATCTAAACCCCGATTTATCCTGCATATACATATACAATTACGATATTGATGATATTCAGTTTCGATTAGCGATTTAATGAATTCAGGTGAACGCTACCCTGATCGCGCAGAAGAGAAATTCCGATACACGAAAGTACAGCTAACTTCTGGGCCGCAAGCTATATACAATAGCCAAATTACGTATACAACACACGACACCCCTAACTTTTTCTCCCCACGCTCCGGAAAAAAAACAACAACCAACCGCCGCAACCCACTAACGAACCCGAAACTTGCCGCGCGCACATTAACTTTTTTCTCTCTCTCTCAGGCGCGCGGGCGGGTGGCTTATCGAGGACGATAATCATGGCACTAGCACGCTAGCCTGTCTACGTGTGTGTGTTGGCTTCACGCACGTCAGCCGGTCGGTCACTCGCGGATCGATGCTCCGAGAGAGCCAGGGGTTTAGAATTAGGCCTCTCTCTCTCTCTCCTTATTAATCGTAGGAAATACGCGCCATACCTTAATTATTCACTACCCCCAATTAACCGCAGCACTCACCACTGCCGAGCATCCCGGCGACGATCAGCAGCCACGCAACGCCGGCGATCGGCGCTGCTCCGGTCCTCCGGCCCATCGGCGCGCCGATTATCCGTGTTACCCAGCTCTATCCATTATTGTACACTGCCTCCTCTCTCGCTCTCTGCACGCGCGCGCAGTCTGGTCGGGGGAGCGGCGCGGACGAGACTGACACGGCAGTGGCTCTCTGCCTCCTGTTGTGCCAGCGGGGTAACCAAGGGAACAACGGCGGCGCGCGCACGCGAGCTGGTAAGTAAGTACCGAGGGTGGGTGGCTCTTGTGTATATGTAGGGAGGTGCAGCAGGTGAGATGAGAGGACATTGTCTTTTCGGGTAAAAGTGTTGATTTTTTATGACAAATTCGTTAATCTTGGCAGCTACGACGAAAAGAAACCATATATCCGCGCCGATACACTGCAAAATTCATATTATACCCGCGCACACATCTCTCGGCAGATTTATCCGACGACCCCCCGAACAAAAATCTATCTATTACACCGCCAACAAGCTTTATTCCTCCTCCACCCCCTGCTCTTTGTGTTATGAAAGTTTAATTTTCATTCTCGACTGTCTGTATAATACACGCGCGGGGCGCACAATTCACCCTCGACTCGCGCCGATAGATCAATTTTAATTTACGATCGCACTGAAAAAATCATATGCTTAGTTACACACGGCGCGCCTCCCCGACCGAACAGCGCCGTCGTGTGTGCAGCGTGAGGTTGTTATTAATATTCATAGAGAGAGCGAGAGAGCGAAGCAAGTAGCTTTCTGGAGCGCGGCGCAAAGCAGAGTGTCAAACATTCATTTCGGCCGCGCTCCCGCAGACTTTCTTCGATTACTCTTTCACACGTTAATTATACGCGTGTGTATATACCTGTGTGTGTGCGAGTATACATATAATAACGGTGGAGAAGTAGTGTGGATATAAGGGTGTGCGCGCGGACGATCGATAATCTCAATCCTCGGGTTTCGCGCGCCTATACATGACATCTATATACACGCCTTGTTATATTCTTGCGAGATGATGGTTGTTGTGTTTTTTTTTCTTTCCTTGCACTCGGCAGGATTAACAATCACGCGGAAGTACACGGTCTAATCCATTACCGAGCGCGCGGCGCGGCCTATAGGCATAGTGATAGCGAGCCAATGACCGAGCGGTGATAGCGAGCCAATGACCGAGCGCGGCGATTTCGGGTTGTGTCTTATGCCAAACTCTCGAGGCTGGGATTATAAAAGTCTGTAGGTGTATGTATATATTGCTGTTTAAGGAGTTTCGGGATCTTAAAGGGCTCGTATATAATGTATGAAAGAATTTTCAGTCTGACACGTTTTCATATTTTCATATAGTTGAACTGGATAACACCAAAAGATTTGTGTATGTATAGGTGTAATATTTATTAGCAATACAAGATGTGGATACCTACACTGTTAAAAATTTTCTAAGGAAACTCAAAAACTCTTTTGTAAGAAACTCACATACGTGCGAAGTTTTCTTACTAATATATTTTTAATTTAACGCACATGTACATTAAAACTGTTTAAAAACACGTATATATATTAAAATTAAAATATGTGTCCTTACATTTTTCAATATTTATATTAAAGTTTCCTTAAATGTAAAACATGTATTAAAATTAATAACGGTATTGTAATTTCAAAATATTCTTTTAAAATTAACAATGCGTTTGAATGATCAGTACTGAAAAGTAATTTCAAAATGTTTATTAAAAGTTTCTTAAGATTCATAAAATTTTTAACAGTGTACATGCAACTCTTCAACGGGCACAAGAAGAGAGTAAAAGGTGCATTAGCCAATTCGCCCACACCCCTAAAAACAGTCTTTTCAACGCACACCCACGTACGTACATATACTACACCGAAACGCACGCGATCGCGCTACCGCACACGCGAACTTGGCTGCACACATTACAATATATAATCCTGACAAATTGGAATATACCGCTCATTAGATTATTAATGCGCGTCTCTATAATTGCGACTCGTCGTCGTCGATTATTATTTATAAGCCGCGCGGCGGTGCGCCGGCAGTTAGTTAGTTTCTCTGATAACGCCGTGCATAATTACTTCCGTGGAATATCGCGGACAATTAGAGGCGGCGGCCGCCCGGTTCTCACGCGCGCCTGTAATTGTGCCAAGGTCGCGCGGCCGGGATGAAAAGTAGCGTATAAGGCAGCGCTGCTGGAAGATAGATAGAGAGAGAGTTTGCGAATAGTTTAGATGGAGGGTGAGGAACATGTGTGGTTTGTGAGTCATTGGTGATCACACAAGTGTCGTGAGAAGGAATCGTCTTATTATCGTGGCGGAACTGCTGCTCGGAGTTCGGAAGACTGTAGGTCACAGATTTCGCTTAGACTCTTAATACTTTACTTAAGAAAAAGACCTTTTTTTCAAACCGTCTTACACGTAATTGTACATACATATAGAAGAAAAGTAGGGAAACCGATGGCTCTGAAGTTTGCAACGTTGGAGTGCAACGAAATAAAAAAATTTTTGATTTTATTTTAAGTTTATAATAATTAATATCAATTTTGCGTGTAGAT
>JAPYZP010003177.1:0-16947 GCA_030522985.1 Torymus sinensis | reverse complement strand
TGCGTGCCGGCATTCCTCGAGACTTGCCGCGAGTTCGGCGTGGACACCGACAAGCTCAGTTCGTGGGAGCTTGTCAAGGGCCAGTACCAACAACTTGCGCGTACTCAGCCTCGAGTTAATTATCGCGGGGGCCGCAACGTGGTACACTGACCGTGAAATGATAAGCGATGCGTGCTCTTTGTTATTTTTGTTACAGGTATCCGATAGATTTTGATATCGTCTTTTGTATACATAATCGTTGTTGGTGAGTTTCGATGAATCGTGCGGTCGAAAGGAAAACGATTTTCCTATCTGCGTGTTCCAAGTGTTTTCAAGTGTATGTAAATGAATGCATTCTGACAAGTAGTGATTAATAATGATAATAATATCATGAATTCTCCTGTGGCAAGCAAATGTAATTGAGCTGAATGATGTGGATATTTTGTAATTATAGGAGATCCAAAAATTTTGTAGACTGAAGTTGGTACAAATAAAGTTGATTGTAATTTCGACAATGTGTAAGTTTTTTTAATTATTTGGTACAAAATATGATTAAATATATAATATATAGTTTTAATTGTCAAAAGATAAAAATAATTAAATTTCTTTAAAAATACTAAATAAATTACTATATGCGTTAATAGATGACATAAGACTGCATGACTTGTAGTTCTACTGACTGCGTTATTAAGTTTTGCTCATTAGTAATTACTAAAAGTGTTATTTGAACGAAGCTTCGAAAAATAATCTCTTAATCTCTTGTGCAATAAGTCTGTTTTTAAGTCTGGCTTGAAAAATAATCTGCTATCACGTTTTTAGCATTACATGTAAGTATCTACATTAATATATAATTATGAGTGAAAAATGAATATGTAAGAAAATTATATTATTGGTATTTGAGGAAAGTGGATGAAGCACAGCAGGGAATGAAACTCAAAGACGGCTGTTTTTATTTTTTTAGCTTTTAAGTTTTTCTTAACTTTATTTATTGCTTATTTACTTTAATAAATACATATTTCGCTTTATTTATAAATTAAATTACTTTATAAATATCATTTATATATCTATAAATATAATAATAAAAACATTTCTGACCGTTTGACAACCCCTCTCCATAATAATTGTATTTTCTGTATAACGAGTCCCCCGTAATCGTGAATTAATTATACGGCATAATCGGGGGAGGCCCCGCGTGTCCATGATTCATAATAAACGACAACTATTACAATATATTTCAATGCGATCAACGATATACCCCCATGAGAAAAAGAAAAAAAAAGAAGAGAGATAACGAAAGAAGAAAGATGGGGCAACCCCCGGTACTGAAAATGTCTTTATAATGTTCGAACACTCCGCAAACGTTCGGCGGTGATGATGGTGGTGGTGGGGTGGTCTCATAAAAACATCCAAGCCTCTCGTTCGTTCGTTTCTCGCGCGACCCTGCCCCCTACATATTTATATAATATTCGTTAATTTACACAAGCCTGCGACGTAGACGTGCCTTATAGCGGTGATGATCGTATGAGTTCGTGAGGAGTACAAAATAATTGTGTAATACTTGCCTTGTCACTGGAGATACACGTGTTACATACATTGCGACGGAATGAACGGCCCTCGGGTAAAAATGAAAATTTCGCGAGCTCCTATAAGTTGAGCCATTTTTACACTTGGGTCTCAATTGGTGGGATCAGAGGTTTTTGGAAAGATAAATTATTGATTTTTTTTCTTTTTTTTTTCTTTTTTTCTTTTTGGCGTCCAAAAATAAAGAAGAATTCTGTATTTCCAGGATCGAATTTAGCATAGCGAACGGCTAGAGAAATAATTAGAAAATCAATCGTATAATTATTTATAGCCTATATTTTTTAACTTTTTCATTCGTTTATACATGTGATGCGTTTTGCTATTTAATGAAATGTCATGACGAAAAGAACAGATGAATCGTGCTAGACTAATAACGCTCATTATAAAAATAACGTTCACTATAATTTGTTTTTGTTCGTTTGTCGTTCAAAGGAAAAACATATATTCGTATATTTTTTTTTTAACAATAATTTATATTTCTTTATTAAAATTTTACTTAATATAATAATTACATTATGTCAAAGCGCGTTGTGTGTATGTGAAAGGTATATATCATTTGATAAATTGCCATTTGAACTTCGTCGTAAATGTATACAGTAACAATGTATATCTTCTTCCTTTTTTTTCATCTTTATTTCGTGATATATATAAATATATATATGATGCCCGTGCGCCAGAAGTGAGTCTATATAATGCGACGCACGTCTACGCGACAGCGCCGCCCTGAATGTGTGTAAAATTAATTGATGTGCGTGTGTTTGTGCGTGGCCGGTCGGCGAGAGTTTTTTTTAATATATTTTTTTTTAAAAAAGTAGTGGACTCGTGAAAATGTGACAACCCCCCCGCCACCACGGGAGTTTTCCAATTCGTTGTGTGAAGGTGAGACGCGCTGACTCGTTACAGCTCACCGTCGGGCATAAGGTCGAAGCGTGGCGGGAATGCGGAACCATCGAACTGGGGTTTGCTGAGTGGTCGGTGTGGCTGTAAAGATTATTCGGCCTCGTTATTATTTAGGTTGAGGTTTGGATTTCAAATTTTACAGAAAACCACTGTTGAATTTGTCGGAAATCAATTGAAGGAATTCATGTAAATTATCAGCAAATTTTTTATCAGGCAATTCATTCAACGGTCGTTTTCTGTGCATGTTTTAGAATTGTCAGATTGAAAGCATTTAAACTGTTTCTACTTCCAATAAGAAGTACTTTTGTAACAATTTTAGACGTTAATTTAAATTCAGAAGTAGAAATTTTTAAGCTTTGTTGCATGTATGTATGACTGAAACATGATTATTGTTTCAGTAAAATGTGTGATATGTTTTGTAGAACGTGTTCAACAAATGGATACATATTTTTATTATTTACATGAAAACATAATATGAACAGGACTACAACAAATTTTAGTTAAGACATTGGGACTTATCGAGCACTGTGATAATATGTATGATACATCTAAACATGTAATATTTCTGTACTAAAGTAAGATTACGAGGGGAACATTTAAAACATATTTACTTTGATTTTTTTACAAATTCGATTTTTTTAGAGTCGAATAAGTAGGTACATGTATAAACGTTTTGTATGTGGACTTTGTGAATGTATGTTTTCTACAACCAAAGTTAATGAAAAAGAAAATCAAATAATTCTTTAGGTTAATAATTACATTATTTATCAGTTTAAAAAAATCATTTAACTAGGTTTAGTAGTAATGCTCGTCGAGCATACAGATTTATATGTACTCTCGAACGAAAAACTAATAAGAACAAGCGAAAACAAATAACTAAAAAAATGAAACACCAAGTCTACATCTTAAGTACTACAAGATGGAATGAGACATTAAGGGTCTGTCGAGGCAAATTATTTGAACGATGCGCATTGATCGTTGTAATTGTGTACATTATTACGACGTACAAAGATATAACATTAGAAGCACACTAACAATATCGTTACGTTGAAAGATGGGAAACATGTACGTTTGATGTATAACCGTTCCGAGATATTTTTATATCGCGACGTCAGGTACGAAAATGACGTTCGTTTGCCAATCGAAGTAGAATGAGAGATACATCAAGCACGTATACAGAAAGAATGTGTTGGATATTGGACACGCTGCTGGAATCTTTTGCACATTAGCGTAATATCAAATAATCGCTATCTTGTGGCAAAAGCATTCCAACAGCTTCGATTAATAAGAACAAAAACGAAAAAACAAAGAAATGAGAAGTAAAAAGTGCATGAGTGTTACACGTGTGCAAAACTACACGTTTTTCATATCACTCGTGATACACATTAAACGTAAACGGGACGTAAGTGTCGTCTTTTTTCTGTACTTTCGGATGTTCCCTCTCACGTGGGGCAGACTTACATGAACCGGCGCGGCGGTTTTTCCACATTATTCCTTGCGGGCTGTCGCCGCACCCTTCTAGAAACAAGAACGAATGAGAAGGATGCCCCTACTTCCACTGCTCTACATTTTTTAAACTTTCATCTGCTATAGTCGAGCTATAGAGATGTACTTATCGGACGATATAGCCCATCCCATTACGTTTCAATCCAGACGATGAAATTTCAAAGACAGTACAAAATACAATGACCGGGGAGATGACGCATCTGGATTAAAAGTACTATCCCCGGGGTGAGAATGAGATGCCGGATGGTGAACTTACCGCTGGGCTGAGACCACGAGCGGCGCTACCTCCACGTCCCTTGGTGCGGAACTTGGCAATGGCCTGTTCGGCGAGGTCTGCCCTCTCCTCAGCCTCCTCGAGCTCTTGCTGGGCCTTGCGGAACTTGGCAAGATTGAGAGCGGCGATCTCTTCCGCCTCCTCGATTTGCCTCTTGTATGTCTTGATCTTCTGTTGCAGTTTGTCCACGAGGTCCTGCATGCGCTCGTGGTTCTTGCGGTCCTCGTCCGCCTATAAAGTTAAAAAGGTTCATTAATGTCATCATCATTTCGACCACATATGACGGATGAGAAGTTAAGATTGTTAAAGGATGCCGACCTGGAACGCGAGCTCCTTGATGCGGCGCTCGGATTTGCGCAGGTTCTTCTGTGCGTCGGCGTGTCTTCTCTGTTCGCCATCGAGTTCGTTCTCGAGTTCGCGCACGCGCTGTTCCAGCTTCTGGATAGCCTTCTTGCCTCCCTTGAGGGCGTTGGCCTCGGCCTCGTCCAGGCGCACCTGGAGCTCCTTGATCTGGGTCTCGAGGGCCTTGCGCAGCTTCTCTTGGGTCTGGGCATGGTCTTGCTCGGCTCGGAGCTCGTCCGCGAGTCTCGCCGCGTCGACCATCGCCTTCTTTGCCTTCTCCTCGGAGTTCTTGGCTTCGTTGAGGAGTTCGTCCAGATCGGACTGTAATCAATAATATAACCGTTAGTTGCTATTCAATCACAAAAATCATGAACGAGGGAATATGTCGAGAGATACTCACGTGGAGGGTCTGGAGTTCGGCCTCGAGTTTCCTCTTGGCGGCGGAGATGCTGGCGTTCTGTGCGCCGATTTCGTTGAGCTGCTCGTGGGCGTCGGCGAGCTCTTGCTCGGCCTGCCTGCGGCCACGGTCGGCCTGTTCGAGGAGCTGGCGGCTCTCCTCAAGTTCGTTCTGGAGGGCATTGGCGCGTCTTTCGCTGATGCCAAGAAGTTCACGGGCCTCATCGCGTGCTCGCTGTTCTTCCTCAAGGGCGGTCTGGACATCCTTGAGTTGTTGCTGGTACCGCTTGATGTTCTTCTGGGCCTCGGCGTTAGCCTTGTTGGCGTGGTCCAGAGCAATCTCGAGCTCGTTGATGTCGGCTTCGAGCTTCTTCTTCATGCGCAGGGCCTCAGCCTTACCCTTGGCTTCGGCTTCGAGGGAAGCTTGCATGGAGTCGAGGGCACGTTGGTGGTTCTTTCTGGTGTTCTCGAATTCCTCTTCCTTCTCCTGGATGCGCCTGTCGATCTCCTGCCTGACCTGGCTGAGCTCGAGCTGGCTGCGGAGGACCTTGTTCTCCTCCTGTTCGAGAGCTGCCTCAGCCTCCTCGAGGGCGGCCTGGAGCTCGTCCTTCTCGGCCTCGAGGCGCTTCCTTGCCTTCTCGATCTCGTGGATGTTGCGGCCACCTTCGCCGATCTGGTCGAGCAGATCCTTGACTTCGTCGGCGAGGTTCTTGTTCTCGCGGCGGACAGCCTCGAGTTGTTCCTGGCTCTCTTCGTATGCTCCCTTGAGCCTGAAGAGTTCCGTGCTGTAGTTGCGGCACTCCTTCTGGCTGGCATCGAGCTCGGCGGCAAGGTCGTCGACCTTGAGTTTCCATTCGCCGATGATCTTGTCGAAGGCCTTCTGCTTCTTCTCGGCGGCATTGGCAATGGCGGTGGCACGGTCGACTTCCAGTTGGAGATCCTCGACCTCGGTGGCCAAGCGCTGCTTGGTCTTCTCGAGGGCAATGACCTTCTGGTTGAGCGACTCGATGGTCTCCTCGGCCTCGGCGAGGCGGCACTGGAGCTTGCGCTTGGCCTCCTCGAGTTCCTCGGCGCGGGCAACACCTTCGGACTCGTACTTTGTACGCCAGAGTTGAGCCTCGGCGTTGGCCTTGCTCAACTGCCTCTGGAGATCGGCCTTGCCCTCGGCTTCCTCCTCGACTTGCTCGCGGATGTTGTCCAGGTCGTGCTCGAGGTTGCGGAACTTGCCAAGAAGAGTGGCGCGCTCGCGTCCCTCTTCGTCGGCCAGCCTCTTGGTGTCCTCGAGTTGGGTGGTGAGCGAGATCTTGATCTTGGACAGTTGGTTGACCTGAGACTCGGCTTCTTCGAGCTGGCGCAAGAGGTCGCTGTTTTCGATGGACAGCTTCTTCTTGGCAGCGTCGAAGTCGTTGACCGTGCGCGTCAGCTCTTCGATCTTGCCCTGGGCCTCGTTGAGCTGGTGTTGCAGCTGCTTGGCGATCTTCTCCTGGGCAGCCTGTTTAGCACGTTCGATGAAGAAAAGAAGTTAATTAATTTTCAGATATTATCGTAAGTTTTGAATTACCAATTTGCTATCAAATTATCAAAATTATCAAATAAAAATTAATGTTTCGCAGCACTAAAACTGATACAGAAATGAAACAAGTATTTGATAATTCTGATATTCGTTTAATAACAAAGTGCATAAGTAATGCAAACAAGCAAACAAGCAAGCAACAAGCAAGGAATGTTGGGTATATGGTATGATTGTATCGTACTTAGGACACAAAGTCCATGACGGGAAGGTATGGGAATCGAGAATGCTGCTTATAAGACGAATAACAGCTTCTGCTTTTCTCCTGGTAATGGCTCCAACAGCTCAGCGTTTTTCTGCGTTAATTGCGTTAGCGTTTATGCTTTGTTGTAGCTGAAAAATGATTGAGAATCCCTTTTACCTTCTCATTGCTGAGATGGTCTACGCTGGCGCGGAGGTCGTTCAATTCGCTGAAGTATTGAACCTTCTCCTTCTCGATCCTATTGGTGGAACATGGAAAAAACAAGAGCGAAAAGTGACGAGTGTTAGTGAATGACTCTTGTTTTTGTTATTCATATAAGTTTGTTGAGCCTGAAGAATTTCCTAAATGTTTCTGAAAATCCTAATACGACAAAGGGGAAAACGATAAAGAACCGGATACCTTATCATAGGGAATGACACACATGTATTTTCGAATAGGGTGTAGTGGAAAATTATTTGAAAAACAAAATAAGGAAAAGTTTTAAACAATACAGGGTAACATAAACCTTGGGGTTGAAAAATATATAAAAAACAAAAACTCTGATAAAAATGGATAACATTTGGACGCATCAAATTATTTTTATAAAATGAAAAGTAAAAAAATTAATTAACAAAAAAATAACACATGGGGAACACGTAGACGACATCGTCGATGTCTACCTTCTCTCTCGCGACTCCGTCAATCGCTGCACGAGAATTGTTCAGCTCAACGTGGATGTCGTTACGGCCTTTTTCGGCCCTATTGGAAATATTTAATATATGTCGTTAGATCATTCTTTTCAATATTTATTTAAGGATAAACGATTCATTTACTCTAATAAGTATTATAACTTGTAATTGAATAACTTTCTGACTAACTGGTTGCTCTATGAACAAAATATAAAGTTCTACTTGCCTAGCCTTGATCTTGTTCAGCTGATCGATCTGCTCTCCCATCTCGGCAACAGCATCATTGTGCTTCTTGCGAAGGATGGCAAGGGCGGACTCGTGCTGGATGTTGGCTTCCTCGAGGTCCCTGCGGAGCTTGCTAAGCTCAGCCTCGCGCTTCTTGTTAAGCTCGATCTGGGCAGAGGTGGCACCACCAGCTTCCTCAAGACGCTCACCGAGCTCCTCGAGTTCGCGGGCGAGGTCGCTGCGCTGCTTCTCAGCCTTGGCACGGGCTTGACGCTCGGCCTCGACCTCCTCCTCGAGCTCCTCGATGCGGGCCTGCAGTTCCTTGACCTGCTTCTGTTGTTTGCCGACGAGGGCCTGTTCGTCCTCGAGCTTGGCGGTGAGGGAGGAGAGTTCCTTGTCCTTGCGCTGGATGGTCTGCTCGAGCTCCTTCTTGTTCCTCTCGAGATCGGCAACAGCCTCCTGGGTGAGCTTGAGGTCACCCTCAACCTTCCTCTTCTGCTTCTCGACATCAGCACTGTAATTTTAAAGATTGCTTGGTTTAATATACGAGTCAATGATCCTAATATTAGCAACCTTTCTTGAAAAACTTACCGAGCTTTCTTTTCGCGCTCAAGAGTGTCTTCCAGTTCGTCGAGGGTCTGCTCAAGTTTTAGCTTGACTTTGTTGAGGTGGTTGACCTTGTCCTCGGCGGCCTGCAATTCCTCAGCGGTCTTCTGGTTGACCTCACCCTGGTTCTTCTTTTCCTTGTTGAGCTTGTTGATAAGCTCATCCTGGTGGGCGATCTCGTCGTTGAGGTTGCGGATCTGGTGATCCTTGGTGGCCTTGTCTTGCTCGGTCTTCTGGATGGTAAGTTCGAGGTCTTCCAAGTCCTTCTTCAGACCAGAGATCTCCTGTTCCAACTTCTTCTTGGACTGGAAGAGGTTGTTCCTTGCCTCCTCTTCCTGTTGGAACCTGTCGGTGATGTCCTGTAAGGCAAAGATTTATGATGAGTCTCATTGTTTCATGGTATCAAAAAATCAAATTCACCTAAGTACGCGATGAGTCTATTCACACTAGCTGTTGATATTTATGACGAAACAATTTGCTTTATTTTAATAGCAGATTTCATTAATTGTTACTCATTTTTTATGAAGTCTAGAGTTCGAAAATACGACTTGACTTCGTGTCAAGAATTTCTTCGCGAATCACGATGCGTAACGAAATAAATTCTCCGAGCTTCACGCGAAGATTCGAAATTATTTACACTTTCACGGTTAGCCGTGTAAATATATTCCGCATATTAATTACAATCGGAAGCAGTAATGGTGTATCTTTTTATAAACACGCGTCTCGGCCCCGGAGTAAACTGGCTTCTGGCTAATCCAAGCGCTTGCTCGTGTGGTATTAAAGCTCCAGTTGCCTCATTTTCACGTACAGACTTGGCTCGCGAAGCCCCTCCGAGCGCGCATCATTAGCAACATAATTAATCGGCGTTCAGCGATAGAACCGTGTGTGTACGTGCGTGCGTAAGTGCGTGAATGCGCCCCAGGTCGCAATTTGGTTCGTCGGAATCGATAGTTTTAACGATTCGCGTAATTTCTCGACTTTATTCGAATTTAATTGACCTCTTACGCCATGAATTTATATAGTACGAGGCTTGTGTATTAGACGTGAATTTATTTTATAGACAGCTATTTAACATTTCTTACGAAGAGTGCATATTTATTTGTATTTGTTAACAACCGATAAATTTTCATCTATACCAGAAAAAGTACGTAAGTTACGAGTCGATTCATTCTACAGTACTACTAATTGTACGCACAAGCGAAATCCAATACGTGTTACTAGTAATTTATGCGAGCTTACCGATTGCACCTGGCCGTACCCGTGGCTAATGGGAACGTGACTTCCCTCCGTGGTTCCTAATATTAGTTTCGCCGAATAATAAGAAAACGCTGCAATTGCTCGGTGCGCGCACGTGCCAGGCTCTCAGTCTCTGGAGAGGAGAGAGAGAGTGCACATTCGTCATCGCACCGAGCAACGGTGAATCGAGCCAAGAACAAGTAACGCAAGGTGCTGAATTCTACCTCTGTCTGTGTCTCTTGATTCAACTCGAAATATCTCATGTAGACGTTAATTTACACCACATTTTGACGAATTCGTGCGCGTGTTCAAATCAGTTAGCTCGGTGCTGTACACTTCATCACGATTTGACGACTTAGTTTGCCGGGAGTTCGGGTGGACGATCTTAGATAGACTTGGTTTCAAAAGCGATTTTTGCTCAATTTAACGGTATTTAATCGCGTGATCGTGTATCCCAATTAGATACAGGATAAAAATATCTTTGAAAAACTTAGAGAATTCGCGCTGTCAACTGCTCAACTACTCCTATCGGAACCATCTATCTAATACGTGCGGACAAAGATTATTCATTCGGGCTTCGCGACCCATTCACACTATCATCTCTCCCCATCTCCTTTTCTTCTTCCCTTTTTCACGTCGTTCTACTTCATTATATACTGCCAGGGCTTGCTCCTCTCTTTCTCTATTAATAATCGCCATTACACCTGTTCTCATTCTCTTCCGGCTCGGGAGAGCGAGAAGAGATATCCGATGGAGAGGGGAGAGAGTGAGGAAGGGTCGGTACCACGCCCACTTTTAATAACCTGGAATATCCGCAACGAGAGTATCGGCCCGGCCGGTAAATTTAGTAGCTGAGTCTCGTACCTGCCCCTTCGCACCGTAAATGGCTATACCTCGATCGCGTATAGCCTATGCAAGATTTACGTATCAAAAAGTTAATTCAAAATGCTATTATTGAATAATCGCTTATTTATATAAATGCTTTCTTGAGGCAAATTATCTATCACATTCCAGAATCTGTATTTTACAGTAACGATCGTATCCAAAAGCAACAACAAGTTGCTCAACGGAAGCCGAAACCCACTCGCTGGCTAATCCCGCTCAATTAAACGTTTGCACCAATTACAATCTAATCCCACCTCGCATCGCGCGTCATTCCAAAGCCTTCCCCTCCCCTTGTCCATCCCACGCGCCGACGACAACCTGAATCATCCAGGCACGTCCGATCTTTTTAAAGCTCGCGTTGGCCACGCGCTCGCGCCAATAAATAAAGCGACGCGATACACAAAATGTATACACGCGACAGCGAGGATATCGTTCCGCTGCATGCGTTGCTGATTAATGACTCCCCCCTTCCGCGCGCTCGCGTTTCGTAAGAAACGTTCCTCGAAATTAGATATCATGGAGAAACACGCTTCCCAAACTGGAATTTTTTCCGCTACCACGACGGCTAATTTTAAAGCTCCTCTAAATAATCCACGCTAGGTGACTAACGCCGCCGCGCGGTTGACAACTCCCCCGCGTGCGCGGCCGATATTTATGCGCTTGTTTCAGCGCTCTTTTACGTCGTGGAATGCGAGGGAGTGTCGTTAGAAAAGAAACCGATTTTTCAGCGTCGAGGGACAGTTTTAGAAGGGATTTGCCGAAATAGGCGAGGAAACATGGATGATAGCTGGAAGACGGAGCGGTGAATCAGGGAGCGAGAACTGGCGGAGCAGAGCGTGACTGCTACTACTGCTGGAGAACGGAGCATGGATTTTCTACTCGCTCTCTATGTATTTCGTTTCGTAACGAAAACTGGAATGAACGTTGTATTTGAAAAATCTAACTTACAAAATTTTTCAAATACCTTGTAAAACGAGATTTCAGCGCGGGCTTTCTTTGCTACGTATAACTTTCTACTTCTTTCGCGCCTTGTGCCAGGCCCACGATGAGCAGATGGCTTCAATTTCGCGCCTCGGGAAACAAACAGAGCGAAATCATCGCAAATTTATTTCGAGAAAGTCTATTTGCACGGCTCTGCGCGGAGTGTTTGTGTATGCTTTGCCGGAAATCCGTCGACTCCTAAGAACATTCGCGGCTCTTCGTATCGTATTCTGCTTTTGTTGCCCCGCACCCGCCACACGCCATCATATAGATATTTTCGATTATATTTCCGATACAAAGTTTCGTCGTACGCGCGGTTTATTTCGAATCGTCGATTGTGTACGTTTTTGTTATTTGCAACTGCCATCACCGACAGAGCGGCAAGGTGCGAGAGAGCAATGTATTGTGTAAAGCGCGTACTTGCCGATCATGAGAAATTGCGAAATATTATTTGCGCGAGTTGCGCCAGTTGATCGGCGCCCCTCGCCATCAGCCCTTAACCCCATTGCGCGGGGCGCCCAATGATTTTTATTTGCAAAATCGATTTTTCGACATCGTCTTTGGGACATGCTTTTCTATACAGTTCGTTTATATATATAGGTATATGACGAAATTACACGTTTCGAAAGCAAACGTTGTTCGATTATAAATAAGGAGCCCATTATTTTGATGAAAGCTATAGAATTTTTTGTATTTTACAGTTTTCTATTTATAATTTATTCTATTTACAAAGTAAGTTTTAAGATGTCATACTTACAGGGTATGAAATACATTCAATTGTAATACATCGCTCAATTTTCGTAAATTAAACTTAGCGAGCTACAGGAAATAATTGACTAGGTAAACTTCAAATTTTTCATTAATGTATAAAATAGAAGTTTATCGCACTCCGGGACAAGTCGAAAAGTAAAAAAAAAACGTGAACGAAATGTAAAAAATAGGTTAACAAAACTCATTGTTCCGTCATAAATATCAAACTTAGAGCTTGTAAGATATCGAAATACCGATCTTTATGACTTTCAATACTCGAGCAAAAAATCTACCGATCTAGTATTTTTCTTTTGAATTAAAAAATGGTGTACTTACGGAGAGCTGGGACTCGAGGTCGGCCTTCTGGGCTCCCAATTTGAGTGCCTTTTCCTGGTAATCGGAGAGAGCTCCCTTCTCGCCGTCCAAGTGCTTCAGCAGGTCGGTCTTCTCTGTCAGCAGCTTGGTGTTGAGCTCCTCCAGTTCTATGCGCATCTTCTCTTCGCGCTCGAAGGCCTCCTGGTACTTGCGTGCCTTCTCCTCGGCGGCCTGTAAATCCACATTAGGCTCAGACACCGTGTTACCTGACTCCGCCATCTCTCAGTGTTGTTCTCTCCTGTTTTATCTCCACACTATTCAATTAAATTCTATTCCTCCTTGTCGCCTCCTTTCTTTCTTTCTCAACAGCTTATCTCATTCGTGAAGAAAAGCAAAGAAAACTCTCAGCCACACCGCGTTTCGTCAGTCTTGTCGCTCAAACTCGTTGGAATGAATGTATATTTGCGTAAAAAATCGTCGAAATACGGATGCTCTCACCGTGCGGATATCGCGACGTAAGGCCACAGGCCGCGCTCAATCACGATTCCACGTCGTGCAAAAGAAGAAACGTGCGGTATCCCGTACGGTAAAAATCGAGGAATTAAAAAAGTCCACTCTTCCGTCAGCTCCGATTGGCTATCGCGTCGACAACAACTGGGTCACCTAAGCGCCAGGGGAGCGCACAGGGAAGGACGGACTCTTCGCGATTGCATCCGTCGTGTATATATGATTCGTTCGTTGCACGCGCGCGTATACGTATGTGCGTGTAACTCGGTGTGCGCGTGTTATAATTAATAAAGGGGCCGAGATCTGCGCGATCACGTCGCCCGGGGATAGCGAGTCGAGAACTGCGCCCGGCTTTCCACGGCTCCGAACTTTTCTACCCTCCCTTCGGCGGCTAACGGCGGCTCATCGCTTCTTTAAAAATATTTATAACCGATCTCGGAACGCGATCTCGCAAAGCCGCGCGATCGAGAAGGGAGGCGGTGGCCGGCTAAAAATATTGGGCGAATCGCGTTGGGTCAATCTCTCTCGCAAGGGCGGTGGGGGGAGGAGGCGAGAGAGGGGAACTGACGAATTTTCTCTCCAGCTCCAGCATGACGTTGCCTCCCCCATTCTTCCGCCTGGATGTATACGCATTTAGCGCCGCTAGTGAAATTCAACTCGTGTATTCTTTTTCTTTTTCTTCTTTCTTTTCCGGAGCTGGTGTAAGAGGAGCGTAGGTGTTGCGCGATCGTGTGGAATTCCGAAGAATTACTGCGCGCACATCAATTGCCGCGGCTGGAATTAGAACTGAGGGGGACGGAAAAATCGTTGGTACAGCGGCGATTTTTTTTTTTTTCGATAAATCGCGGAATGAAGAAGTTGAGGTATTAATAGCGGAGACTGGAGAACGCGAATGGAGAACTCTTCTTTTTCCGAGGCTAGCGACTCGAGACTTTTACGAGGTGCTAAGAGATGCAACCGAAACGCGGACGATGATTCATTTTCATATTTTTATATTCGCGTTCCCGCGGCAGCTGTAATCCGACTCACAGAATGAAGCCGCTTAATGTCGAAACGTATTTTCACTGAGCTTTCGTTCTAATTGAAGCAGCTATCGATAATTCAGAGCGATGCGTTTGACCCGTTGCGTTTGAAGGTGTATTTTGGATCCGTCGCTATCGACTATGCGCGCTGCTATTAAGAGTTTTTCTTCTGACGATCTTAAACATGAGTAAGTGTAACGAAATTATTTCGAGAAAATGTTTGCGTTTTCGCCGAGACAAATTGAGGCGGGGCTCAAGAGAGGGAGAGCGAGAAATTAACTAGAGGAAAATTCTAGCATCCCTAATCTTAAAATATGATTTACGAGAGTGTGAGATGCAGTCGGGCTGCGGTCCAGGAGAGAACACTGCGAGAGAAACTATTAAATTTCACACGAAAATCATTGGCAAATAAATATAAAATATTTTATTTCTACGCCGTCCCGTTTATATTAATTTTCGTATTTTGTGTTATTTTAATGCCGATAAATAATGAAAATGTATTTATCTAATATATTATTGAATCTAAAAAGTAATATTAGCCAATGATTTACGTTATGTATCATGTGAATTGATCAGATTTATGATGGAGCAAATTGTTTTTGAAAATACAATTTAATTCATTTGTAAGTAATTTACAAATATTTATTTTAATTTATTTTTCATATACTTCAGTCATTCCATAATAATTCTGAAAATTTGTGTACTGAAATGAGAAAAGACTATGACAGTTTCCACTATTCTTTATTTAAAAATAAATTCTATGTAATGTTTGCGTTATAAAAATAGTGTAGAATAAAAATATGAAGTTATTAATATCAGTGTGAATCAATTCCTACAAAAACATCTTCATCGATAATAAAAATAATCAAAGGAAAAAAAGAAAACACATACATATGATTTGATTCATACGTTAAAAATAACTTGAATATATTAATAGATGATAAAAATAAATCAATCAGTTAATATTTATTCCTTTGTACTATTCTCACAGTCAATGATTTTTCCAAAAAACACTGACATAGCAAATTCTGTTTTCAAACAATAGATAGTAGAGAAAAGTAATCAGAATGGCTGCAATACTTACGATAAGCTCGTCTTCGATGCGGGTGGCATTGAGGAGGGGCCTGACCTTCTGCCAGAGTTTCCACCACGGCCAGGTGCGCAGCTTGAGGTATCTGCGCAGATTCCTCTGTACGATCTGTAAGGCAAGACGCTGCTCTTGCAGTTGCTTGAAGTCCTTACGGGCGAGGTAACCTCTGGCGTAGGCCTGCATCCAGGATACGATCTTGCTGAGACGCTCATCACGGAACTCTTCCATCTGACCCAGGACTCCGGCACGGAAGAATACCTGTTGTGCGGCGCGAGTGAAAAAAAGGGCCAGGAGTTAACATCGAGCGTCTCTTTTCAATCTTTGACGACAGTTTGTTTCGTTTCGGACAAAATCAATTCCCTTTCTACAATTCAATTTTTGTTTCTTAGAGTAATACGATTGGTGATGAGACCAATCTCGTCAGCAAAAGTAAACTTCATGTGTTGGAAATTTATTGCGGTCTTTTAAACAAAATCGTTTATCCAGAACGCCCTTTGAATACACAATTTTAAAGAGCGTCTTTATTTTGTGTACTCAATTCTTTCAAATGTCATGTACTTAAAATATACGAACAAACTGCCGTCATGAAGTCGCTGTATATGAGAGGCAATTAGCATTTGTTAATTAGAGATATAGATAGAAACATATTAGTCACATCATGTAAATCTTTTCCCTGAAAATATTATTGTATTTTGAAGGAGATGAAAGGATACGCGAAGAGATTTAGACTACGTAACGGTCATAAAAGATTATTTTGGATTCAAAAAACACTGATGTGGAATTTCTGGGTGTATATAAATAAACAGTATATGTCAAAAATAGTTGGTTGTCAGTTTAAATCTCTCGCATAAACTGTACTGAACAATGTGAAAATTATTTTTTTCTGAATAAGCAAAACATGTTTTTCCAGCTAAGAATTTCGACGTAAATTTTCGTCGGAATTCTTTGTTTTCTTGGATGCTTGACGTTTATTAGTGTTTGGTACATTGCGCATGGGAATAAAGCTATTATAGCGTTAGTTTTTTTTCGTAATTACTGGCTATCGGAAATTTGTTAGTCACATTTGATATAGGTTACAAAAAAGGTTTTTGCATTTTTTGAGGGTATTAGTACAGCAAAATTAACTTTGGAGATGCTGAGGACGTGAATGATTTTGGGTGATGAGGTAAGTAAAAAAAAATAGTCCACTATTTTTCGAGGGCTTCAAGTTATAAAAATGATCAAAAATCAAATAAAAATGAATGTGAAATTTGTGACGAGTTAATAAGTTTTGTCACAAATTCCCCAAAAAAATGAAAAAAAGAGTGCCCCTCGAAGATAGCGCGTTGGTTTCAGTCATCTTGAATGAAATGTACCTTGGTTTGACCGAGACGGTATTGGTCAGGTTGCGCGACCTCTTCGAGGATAATCTCAGCGGCTTTCTTAGGATCCGTGCTGTCTACCACTTTTTTGGGGTTCAGAATTTTGTATCTGCGTGGTGTTGCAAGGATGACAGACAAGGTGGGTACATAAAGGGTACACACACATGGATGTACATATAAAAAAAGAACAAAAAAGAACGAGGACGTTAAATTTGTGTTTGCATTCTCGATCGTCAAGTTTACGAGAGTGCGGGAAAGGTTTACATTGCACCTAGAAGATTGACCGATAACTATTCTCTCAAAATATTAATTAGTTAACTGTTGCACATTTCGTACATAAATTAAAAAGTAATAAAAAAGTTTCATTAAAATCAAATTCATAGAAATCTACATCTGCTAGGTGCTTTTGAAGGGTAAGGAGAAGGCGATCTTGTACTCGAGATCGATTCTTAGTATCTACAGTGTACTACTGCATTGGACATCTACGTTCTACATTCTATGTTCATCTTATGTACTACGCATTACAGGATTGAGGGGCTTACTTAAGTATG
>JAPYZP010003176.1:0-11975 GCA_030522985.1 Torymus sinensis | reverse complement strand
TAATTTTTAATTCTCATAACCTTCACTCATATTATAAAAGAACGACACACACGTGTCACACAATCTCATCAAAATTAATCAAATTAACACTTTGAAATTACTCGCACCTCAGCAGAAAACCCCAATTGATTCGTCCACTAAACACACACACACAATACATCAGTCCGCCACACAAAACGTTTTATCCTTGCGCGCGAGTAAGTAAGTACACGCGACGATTAAATTTTACCGTCGAGCGCGCGCGCGAAATAGAAAAGTGGTGAGCACTTTACGGCGCAGGCGTGCGCGCCAACGACTCTTCGCGGGTGCTTAGCGCGTTAGACGCGAAAATTTTTATTACGCTTTGCTTCATTTGAATTTGTAATTTCGGCGAGTGTAAATACGACGCGCGCTGCTGAATGCCGGTTTGATACGCTGTATCATTCAAAGCAATAAAGGATGTTTCAAGCGCTTTGGAATGCTTTGTTTTGGTGAATTTTGAAGTAGTTTCGTTAACCGAAAATCATTTCTTGGCAATTCAGGCAGGTTATTCAATTAATAATATGCCACTCGCGTATTGGAATGAATTATTGCCGTCACTGATAAGTTATATTTCTTGCTGTTACGGAGCCAAAAATTATGCATACACCTAAATCCATGTATTATAGTATCGAAGAGTATAAAAAAGCTCTATCACTCGTTCAGAGTTAAAGTTTTACAGATATAAAACTATTAGTTTTGCATTAATAACACACCTTTATCTATATGTGTATCTCTTATTAAAATAAGGTTGATAATTTATTCAATTTTAAGTGAGAGCAGTATACCTATACAGAATATCTGAAAGTTTATTCTACAGAGGCGCCAAAATGTAACTCCGCTATATGCTTCAAAGTCAATGTACTTTGTCAACAGCTACAAAAGATTTACATTTTGATTGTTGTAACACTTTATGCGCTGTAACACAAAAGCGAGCTTAGACTGACGTTAAAGTACAACAAAAATCATAATGATAATACGCCTTTGTATACCTGTACGCGGGTAAAAAGCTCCGTCAAAGACCTTTGACGAGTCCCAGGTATTATTTTTACAAATTTTTGTTGACTTCGTTTCTTTAGTGTACATGACGTCGTTAAAATATGATCTAGTAATAATTTTAATTTACGACATTTATATAATAAAATTTGTCTGCACTAATATTTATAAAATAATTTTGTTGGTGTTCGATTACTCGTATTTACAATGTAGCATAATAAGCTCATATTTCTACTTGCCACGTAATCATACTTAACATGAAAATGTAACAAAAGTGAATTCACTTATTAATAAATTTGTATAACGTTATTCAATGTCAGCGTCAATGATGTTCTTAAATAACAAGCAATCTGAATAACTTTGTATTTAGGTCATTGTATAATTTAAACGTTTGATCATGTAATCAAAGTTCGATAACCTTATTAGAGTAACTACACTATTAAAGACTGTTGATTGATTACAAAAATGACTCGATTGAATAAGTTTATAATTAACTATTTTTTATCTATTCGCGTTATATAATAAGAATTTTAATTGAAATAATCCTAACTTTATTTTAACGTATTTTCTTTAAAACTCTGTTGATTGTCAAGAATATTTTTCTTCATTTTTTCCTGTTGATATGCCACGAAGAATTTCTTTTATTTTTGAATTTCCTTTGTAATCTTTTTAAAATTTTAAATAAACACTACGTGCAATATCAAAAACCAATACCAATAATACCACTGAGATTACGTATTTGTACATTGATTCACGAATAATTTTTCAAATTTCCTGTTTGTCGACAACCCGAAACAAATTTTTAAATTATGCGTAAAAAGAATTCTTCAAAAATTAACTCAATTTATGAGTAAGGCGCATCAAAATTCAGCCATTGTATCCAATATTTCAGATAACTTAGCAAATCGAAGGAACTGCGATGTTTAAGTTGCCATTGACCTCACAGCGTCTTATATTCATTGGAGTTCGGGAGACTCCACGGAACTGTGACCGAGGCGCGCATAAATTCTGGCCAAATCGACAAAAATCTAACCTCTGAATCCTCAGGAAAATGTCAATAAAGCCTTGACGAGCAAACCATCATCGAAGGTCGCGGGGCTCGGATCCTTGACTCTCATCTCAAATACAGCGCGTCGAGTCTCGAAATCTTGAATTTTTCACGGTCCCCTGCGATCGTTCCCCTTTTCTGACAAAAAAAAACACAAGAGTATCGATATGTGGGCAGGCGCGCGGTCATTCGCGATATGTCATAAGAAAGTCACTGCGTTACATTCTTAGGCATCTTTCTCTCTTGCTAGCTCCTTCAACTATAGGAGATTGCGCAATCGCCCACGCGCGCCTATCTAATTATGCCGTAACATTGTAATACGCGGTTGACCGATTCATTCCGATTCTTCGACGCTACCGCAAGTTATATTACCTAGTTTAATATATTCTTAATCATTTGCCGTTTATTTCCCCAAGTAAGGTTTTACTTTTGTACTTTTGAGAAATTGAAAAAACTGTTGTTAATTTCATTATTTTTTAAAAACTATGATTTATAGTATATCCTTGGTCATACAATTGAAATTGAAAAGTAAATGAATTTTTTATTATTATTATATTGCAACTTCTTTTTAAAGATTTTGATTTTGAAAGAGGCTTAAGCAGTTATACAATTTTCGTTAACGTAATAATTTATTAGCAAATCCGCAGTTATCATTTAAATAATGGATCCAGTGACCTTTTAACATCTTGTAAAAAAAAAAAAAAAAAAAAAGCAATTGTGCGCATGCGCGGGAGACGTTGCAAATAAAAGATGCGAGTCGCAAGGTGCGTAAGCAGGTAGGCCAAGGCCGTGAAACTTGGCGATAATTTTTCTAATACTAATTACGCGAAAGGTACCGAATATCTCCCACTATAATGCGCGACGAACGCTTTCCTTTTCAACTAGCGCTACTGCAGCGCATGAAAAGTAATCGGCGACCTGTTACCGCAGGCTTCCGAGATTTAGAAATGCAAAGTAACCTAGTTTAGGGGGGAGAGGCGTGGAAGATGCTAGATGAGCGAATAAATAATGAAGGAGCAAATATGTTAATCGTTGCCTTAATGAGAATTTTATGGCAAAACGGGCGAAATTTTCCACGTTTATTTGAATATTTATTTTGTATGCATATACCTGTCTATGGAGAATTCCACGAGCTCTGTGTGAATTTTAAATTCAGATAAGACAAGGGTACGACGCATTATCTTACATGTGCAGGATGATTCTTTTAATGCACGAAGTTTAATGTTACCAAATCATATTTTTTCTTTTCATTATACTAATTATGGCTATAATTTATTACTGAAACGTTGATGGAATTTTACAAAAAGGTAAACATCGAAATTTCACGAGATTTTAAAATAAAATTTTTGCAGTGCATAAGTAGCGTATTTATTTTCTGCATAAAATAATAAATTTAGTTTGGATAGAAAAATGAGTTCCTAATTACAAGTAACCCAGTTTTAATGTAGAAACGAGAGAAAGATTATATCATGATACAAATTAATGACTTTTTCTGCAACTACTTGCATAACATGTGAGTTTTATCTCATCGATTGTAATATTAAAAAAATATTAAGCTTTTTAAACAAATGTGGTCAAATCTTTTGTGTAAATCGTTGATGGTGCGATCATTACGATCGATAACTTCTTCCACAACAAAAAAATTGATTCAAACAGATTTAAATTCTTCAGAATTATATCACGTTATGATATAATGCGAAACAACAAATTTCTCTTTTAAAAGTCATGGAAAGTTTTCTGCTTCTATTTAGCGTGAAATCGGTCAATGTCAATGAGATTCTGAAAATCCGTATTACCGATCACAATGTATTATTATAAAGATCAAAAATGAGAAATATATTCACGATTTTTCAAAATCAACTCATAATTTGGTTTATTCTTAATAACAAGGACATGTTATCCTTTTCCTGGTGTGCTTCCTGAAACGAGTAAAAAAATTGGGCGCCATTTTGTTGGTCATAATTTTATTTTAACATCGATCGTAAAAACTTGATAAACTGACGTCACAACACTGACGCAATGATTTAAAAATATTTGTAACGATCCGCGCGGCGGTCGCCGGGAGGTGATTGTAATGGTGGCATGTTTAGTTTTTCTCCACATTTGCTCGTGAATATCAAGTAAATTGATACGATTACTATGAAAATGCCGATATAGAAGCACTGTCTGTTGACGCAAAACTTCCGCGAGCACTTTGCATAGTATAGAAATTGACGCGCCCCGCGTGCAATGCCACGTGTATAAACCTCCATTCGTCGAATCATTTTCTACTACAAAATATATATGTAATAAAAAAGGCCAGCCAACCCTCCTTCCAACAAAGTCATTTCGAGGAAAATAACGCCACGCAAAACCGGCCAAAAAGCCAAAAACGCAAATCACATCGAATTCTATTCCTGTCGGACTAGTCTCTTATTACAAGCGTCAACTACGGTACTTAAACCCACGCGAATTCGCAATCTAAGCGTATCATAGTCTCGCGCGAGATAAACGCCCGGAGGGTATAAGATCCGGATAAAGTTCGCGGGCGCTAACGATGATTCAGCCGCTGTCGAGATCTACGTGACGGCGGCGAACGGAACAGACGCGCCGGCGCAGAAGGTCGTGCCGGTTTATACGGCGGTTTCGCGAAATCCCCCCCGAGTGTGTGTATGTGCTCCGCATACTGTCCGCTACTCGCGCGTTACGTTATGTGCTCTCGCGTGTATGCAAAAACCAACGCGGATCCTTTTTTTCTTTCACTCGGAAATAGTTTGTTCGGACTCTGGGAGCGAAGACTACAATTAAGTTTATGAGCAAGTTGCGGTGGTAGATTAAGTTGCAGTGAGTTGACAAAGCTCGTTTATCAATCAAAATACAATGTCTGGATGAGCGGCAATGTCTACTAGTGGCTCAGTTAATGAACTTGTGATGATTCAAAATGACTATGAATTTTGTAAGTAGGTTGTCTGTTAGATAATTAAAAAAAAAATACAAAATAAGTAAAAAATCTAATAAACAAGGTTGACGAGAATCGATTGACTGAGGATAAATTAACATAATTGACACTCCACATAAGCATAAATATGTCATTATTACTCTTCCTACCTGCGTCTTTGATGAAAGATTACTGCTTTTTTTTATGATTTCTCGTACTTTTTGTGCGATTCTTCTACTGATGTAAGCTCAGTCAGACCTACTGCTCGTAACATTCATTGAAATATAAAAAAAAGTTCCTCAAAGTGCAGATAAAAAGAGCTTTATTGAATACAAGCAACACTGATTTCTGCAACAAAGCTGTACATAATGGGGGACGGGCAATCCGTGAAAGAAAAAGAAGCAGAAAAATAAATAAACGGAAAGAGGAGCGCAGCAACCCGAGCTTGGCGCTTTGCCAAAAATCCTTGCGAATTCTCACTCGCGCTCTTTCTCTCCATCTCTCTCTCTCTCTCTTTTTCTTCGCGTCCTTCGACCGCGAGATTTATAGTTTGCTGAAAGCCCCGACGCGATATGCATAATCCACGGCGTAGATTGGATTCTAATGAGCCTGGTGGCATTATGTGAAATTACGATTCGCCAAATGACGACGTGATTGGCGTGGAGTTTTTCTTCGATTGAATTAGCGTTCGAAGATGGACTTTGTATTGTTGAAAAAGGAGTTTTTCGGGTTGGGAATGTGAGATTGCGGATTGATGAAGATCAAATTTTAATGGTACAGCTTTTGGTAGCTTAATTTGCGTAGTTTTACAACCAGTTTCACTGTGTACTACTATTAAGTAATCAAAATTTTGAATAAAAAAGACCAATGGGCCATTTACATGGCCAAAACATAAACAAAAATGAATTTGGAAATTTGTATTATGTCATTTGACATACATATATGTGGCTATCAAAATGCAGATTAAGACTAATTCGAAAATTTCGTCCTTCTAAAATCTATAAAGTGCAGCAAGTTTAACAAGGTCTATCTAATGGGAGAGTAAGATCTCGTATTCATACATTATTTTTAATCATTTCCTTATGTTTATTTCGACAACTTCCACTTCAAAGTTTCAGATGAATATATTATTGGGCCCAAGTCGACGATTCCACCGAAAGTGGAAAATTTTTTTATTTTGAAGAAATATGTTCGTGAGAGTTACAATGTATTATCGCCTCGTTACGTATGTACAATGGATGAGTTTTCAAATATTGTAACAAACTCCGTAAGTATAGAAAGTATGTGTCCAGTCATTGTGTCGAATAGTTTCTAAGGTGATTTGAATCACATTAAAGATTCAATTTGGCCTTCATCGTAATATATTTGCATGCTCTAACTGGATTTCAAACGTTGATTGTTTGTATTCGTATACGGAGTAGCGGATTCTTTAATTTCGGCAATGATGATCTACGTATATTTCGGCACGTACTACTGTTACGTGTGCATACTATGCACAACGTGATGAGACGGTTCGGGTTGAATCGAGCAACATAAGGACAACTCGTAGAAAGACGTGCACCGGCATCGGTAGCTCAGTGGTCAGAGCAGTCGTCGCGAAAACGATAAGTCCGTGGTTCGATTCCCCGCCGAGTCACGCCATGTCGTTTTTTTATTGAGGTGTACTCCATTTATTTATTTAGTTGCGAGCATTCACTCGTAACACTACTGTCGGGAAAGAATTCTAAGAAATTTGAAATTTATATCGACCCATGCATTATTTATAAAGATCAGTGGATCTTTCTTATATAATAATAACAAGTGGTGTGTTTTTACATTGATGAATAACAAAGGATGTCAATGTTTTAACTTTAAAATTTTAAACCGTATAAACTGAAAAGAATGAAAAAAATTATTATTACGTGTGTTCGCACTAGCTGATTTTTTTTTTGCGCAATCATACTTTGTTTCACATACGGAGTTTATCTCCCAACTTTTGAATTCTGATATTTTTTTCCTTCTAAAAATCGTTGACCCCTCCGAATAGCTTTAAAATCTTCTTAGCATTGATGTGCCTTGTTAAGAATGACTAGTTTTCTGTTAGGATGATATGTAATATTTATACACTTCATCATTAAAATTTCCACCCACGTCTAGTTTGAAGAAAAATATAAACCCATAGTTGCTGTCGAGGATAAAAAATATATTTTATCGTTATTCATAAATCATGCGTATTCTTTTGTGGATATAAAATTAGAATTTGAATCGATACTTAAGAAAAAACAAAAAGGATGATTGAGGATTTAATTTTTTTTGTAACATACATACACTTCATGGAAGAAACAATACGAACGATTTTAACATTACCTTAGTACAGCTCCGCGTATAATATGCATTTATAGATATAAATAACTCTATAAGCAAGTGACTTCAATGCACGAGAGCGTGTCGTATACCCTCGATGATGCATCATCGTTTGGTGCCAGTGTGCATTCTCGCGTTAGGTGTGCGGGCGCTATACAACAGAAACTCGACTTTTTAATTACTCCTTTTGCCGTCAAGTGAAAATAATTTATTCGCAAAACGAAGAAATTCCTATACATACAAATACAATAAAAAACAACAAAAATAAAAAATTAATAACGATAATAATAGTTAATTACGTCATATTTCCATTCACAACTGAAAAACTATATATCTTACTAGACAACAATTCGCAACCATTAAACGCAGCGACTGTCAACCGCGGCGAAAAACGACAACATTAATCGAGGCGCGCGAACACGCAAAGTTTACGAGTCGCGCCGCGGATGCAAGAAAAATCGCGCCGCTGCAGACAGTAATTCCCGGAAAGGCTTTCAACACTCGGGTGCACCAGCAGAAACCAGATATGGATGTGAAAAGAGCGAAATAAATATTTGGGACGTTTTTTGCGGGTCCACACGCTTGCCGATTTTACATATAGTGCGTTATTGTTCCCGTCGGCGAAGTTCGCGCTTTGTTCGTGAAACTTAATGTCCGCAGTGTCAGGATAATAATTTCGCGATTTGATAGGCGGCCGTTACGAGTTGGCTTTGGCTTGTAATCGGTTGAATAATTATCGGTTATGTTTTTTTATCGCTTTATTCTAGTTTCGCGCCTGGAAGTTATTCTTTTTAGTTCAATGGAATTAAACGTCAGCGTATAGCAATTTTAAATATTTTCTGATTTTTTGTTTGCATAATTTTGTAAAATAATGTTTGATTATTGAAAGCGTGATTTTCAGTTAAGAAATTACGAAATTTAATCAAACCCGGCCGAACATACATGTTTCATTGAAGAGTGTCTTCGAATACACAAATGTTCTATGAATTAATGTCTACTCATTCAATGAATTCACAACCACTTTCATTTTTCGCCTCAACTCCGGTAAAGTAAATATGAACCTCGCTCAAATTGGCACAAGTAAAAAACGATTTTTTCTTGTAACCAACCACCAAGGAAAAAACCTTTATCATCAATCATCCTCCGAAAATCCATTTTTTCTTTCATCACTCATTCCGAATCACATACCTGGCGATTATATGGCATCCGTCGAAACGTGGCCTAATGGGTCAAACGTCGTGATCAACATCACGCCTCGCACTCGTGACTCGCGTTGTCCCGAGGGGAAGCTACCTGTACATCAATTTATGTATCGACACATACGGAACCGCGTGCGTACACGCGATGACGGAATCCCGAGGCACGCACGGGTCAATGCTTCTAATACCAATTCGACTTCTCTTTCGTTTGCCGAACACGAGGTCGGCGGGCGCCTCTTGTACATCATAAATAATTCCCATATTATAATGTGCGCGCGCGGCTACGAGGTGCGTATCCGAAAAAATTTCCACCGGTCTATCTTAATTCTACATTTCGTTCGCTTTTTTTCTCTTTGGCTACCCCGGAACCGAGCGATTGCGATTAGTAGATAGCATGGCGAATGGGATTATATAGCAAGTGGAAAAATTCAAATTGGCAGTAGCGGGAAAAGTTGTTTTCCGGTGATGGCTCAGAAAATGCAGGGTCTGGAGTTGCGGAAATTTTTCTGTTTTCGTTTCGTATACGCGTAACATTTGCGCTCGGAATCAAGGTCGTGATATTTAAATGATTTCTTATTGATGTTAGCAGTGAATTACGAGTGGGGAATAGAGTTTTTTTTTCTGTCGCGTTTACTGTTATGGTCATCAACCTGGTAACTGGTTATCAGGAAGCTTTGAAAATTCCATGACGTCTAGTTTAACGTCGCAGCCAAAGGATTGATCATTGATATATTTGTTTTCGACAAGCTTGAAAACGACGTTGAAATGTCCAGACTTCATCTGGGATAAATACTATTTGGCTAGGTTTTCGAGAATTTTGCATAATAGACCTTGATATTTCATTAGATTAATCATAAAAGAAAACCGCTGTGATAACTGAAAGAGACAGAAATTACATTTACACACATTGACCAAAGCCATGCGAATTCGAATAAATTAAAACCAATCCTAGACTCAAACCTATCACATATACCAGTAAAGTCGATCGTAATAAACCGTAAACAGAGAGAAGAGAGAGCTAGAAAACAACGCACATGACCATGACACAGCGAGATCACCGCAGGACAGTAATTTTCGACGCGATCCCGAATATTCCGTAATCGCGTTAACGCTCATACGCAAGCGCACGAGCGAGCTATTCCGGGTGAAGATGGCATCATTATGTGACACACCTGTGAGTTTTTCTTGAAAAAGCCCCGAAGAACTGGATGCCGAACGTCACTGTTGCATCGTGAATTTCAACGCGGACGTCATCGCGCCTGTTGCATCCATTTGACGTACAATAAGGCAATTAACGCGCTAGATATATATTAATTGACGCTGCCAACAGTGCGGCTAATTTAAAAAAAAAGTGATTTTACGAATAACGAGGGAGCCGGAAAGTTTTAGTTTGTAGCAAAAACGCTGAGAATCGGAAGCGTGATATGTAGTTTTCACGTTGAGAAAGAAAACGTTGAATATTTAAGATTTTGAAAAAAGTTTTACTTTGCTTCAGGAAAAATTAAGTAATTTCTAATGGCTGTTGTTTCAAGTAGAATTCCAAAAAGTACGTCTTTTTTTAAATTATATTGGCTTAGCACTTGGTTAGAATTTTCATGTGATTTTAGAAATCGCATTAGAAAAACGAAAATCAATTCAGTTGTGGGCAGACATTGTGTAGAATGTAATTTGCATGCCAAAGTGATTTGCTATGAATATGAGATTTCACGTAGAGCTGAAAAAAATGTGTCTGTTTTTCGAATTTACGAAATTTCCTTTTAAAGATGAATTGAGTTTTGGCTGTAAAGATAATGTATAATATATGAAATTTGAGCGAAAATAGTTAGGGAGTTCCCGACTCTGACCCTCGTCTCTGGACTTTCGCTAATCTTAATATTTTTTGTTTACAAGTTAGTTAACAATTCATTTTTCCACGTGGTACACTATCTTACTCACGTAAGTCTTCACTGATAATAATTCATATTAATGGCATTCACATTCAAATTATCGAAAAGAAGTAACAAATCTTTTTATTGTAGTTCTTATGTGATCTTCTCACGTAAGTCTCAAAATCATTAAAATGCAATAGCGAATCTTTTTCTCATAGTTTTTATGTGATTTTGACTTATTGGACATTTTTCTACATAAAAATATTGCACGAACATTCAATTATACAACTAATTATACACAGAGATGACAGTTTAAAAAAAATTTCAACCAGCTTTGCAAACATTACTATATTGGTTTGTAAAGCTACCTGTAAGAACCCAAGAAATTATCACTCTTTATTCGAAATTTCGCTACAACTAAAAAACTGCTGCCAAGCATTGGCATGTAGTTTCTTCCAAATTAATTTCTCGTTCCTATAATATAGTATATTGTTCATTCTTCGAAAAAGTGCCGTTTTTCTTTCTTTTTAATCTCAGTTAATATTTTATTAGATTTTACAATATAAAATCTTCAATTTTTCAAAAAATACATTTTTTTACAAGAATCAAACCCAAAATACTAGAATAGTGAAATTAAAAATTGTGAGATATCCATTATTATTCAATGAAGAGGGTTAACGGAGATTTCATGTAAAACTGAGTAAAATTGAGTACTTTTGCTAAGAATCACTCATATAGTTCAATTGTAAAATATGTTTATTCATTCTATATGTTTTAAAATGATTTAAAAATTTACAATGATGCCGAGCCGAGATGGGACTTTCTTACTGCCGAGCCCAGATAGGACGTTCTCACGGACTCGGCTGAAACTTTGGGATAGGTTTTTGGATATAGAAATATGAAGAAAACTGCAATATTAGACCCTAATGCTCAAAAACGAAAGTTCTGAGCACTTTTAGCCTTATTTTGAAAGAAGTCTTTTAAAAAACCTTTTCTTAAAACAACAACTATTTAACTTTAAAAAGTCTTAAATATCCTTTCCTGAAGAGAAAATAAAACTTCATAAAACGAGCTTGCATTTACTATTGTAAGGATTAAAAAATGTCGATTCCTTTCAAAGTTATGAACGTTTAAAATTGAGCATTGAAAATGCACTGTTTAATCCCCAAACTTCACTGTTCGACTGCCTGCGTATTTTGGTCCACTTTCGATGCTCAATTTTAAACGTTCTTAAAACTTTAAACAGATTATAGCTATATATTCTGCATTTATATTATTCTATTTATATTCTGCATTATCATGATTTTTCTCAAAAAAATTGACCGTCTAGTTTGGGAGATATAAGCTTTAAAAAAAAACACGTTTTTGTTAATAACAACAGAACCATGATAGCTAGAAAATTTTTTTTAGACAATATAGGTATTTTAATTCTCTTTCGAATGCTACCCATCTCATTAAAATATCTCGATCCTATCTTTAAAAAAAATCAAGAATAAATTTTTAGTAAATCGAAAATTCGAATTAAACGAAAAACGGACCGGCCCATTAAAAACCGGATTTTTGACCCGCAATCCTCTCTTAAAAAA
>JAPYZP010003175.1:0-12439 GCA_030522985.1 Torymus sinensis | reverse complement strand
AAACCTGAGTGAAATTATGTGTTACACGCTAAAAAGCTTAAAAAACTGGTGAAGCAGTAGCTGCTTGAAAATTACATTGAAAAAATTTATTTCTAAGTAGGGACTTTCTCGGAATTTTGCGACATTGCTGAACGCATGAAATTTTGTTGCAACAAAAAAAATAAAAAAATACGGGTCAAATAATTTTTGGAGAAGAACAAAAATACTTTTAGCCCAAATTAATCGGTGACAAAGGCATACGCGAGCCACCTGATTTGAGATGGATTCGCTCAAATATACCCCCTTTTATATGTAAAAAGTGGGAAATTATTGGCTCATATTTCTATATTGAAATATAAAATTTTTATATTTCAGAAAAGAGAGAGAGAGTCAGAGACCCAGAAATAAAGTGACATACATGTAAAGGTAGACGCTGATAGCAGATACATAGAGACAGAGGCAGAGAGACAAATAGTCATTAACAATAAGAGAGGGAAAAAGACCGTGACATCAACAGAGAGATCGGGACATAAACAGAGAGATCGGGACATAATCAGAGAGATCGGGACATAAACAGAGAGATAAAGACCGGAAGACACCGATAGCGGCAGGGAGAGCCCGATAGAGGGAGAAACATGAAGAGAGATAGACATGGAGCGGGAGCGACAGAGACCAAGAGACAAAGAAAGGTAAAAAGAAAGGCAGGCCGAAAGAAAGTGACGAGCAGTTGGAGACATAGAGACAGAGAAAGAGACGATGAAAAAATGTGATCTAAACTAAAAGCCGCTACTAACTGAAATAGCCGAATGCTTTCTCAAAGAGTATCTTTAATATTTTTATGATTTTTTTTATCTAACATCTATTTCCTTTCTGGCTAAATTATTCGTTTACAGCCGCTTTTATAATAATAGTAAATAGAAATTCATTCAAGAAAAAAAAGGCTTAACTATACAGTTTTGTATTATACTTATATGAATTATACTTATATCAACTTATATGAGGCGAACCCGAGGACGGCAGTCTACACGCGAATATAATATCCTACTTCCCATGCGTACATACGTACGTACATACATACTTACATACGTACATACATACATAAATATGTATATTACATACGTACATACATACGTACGTATATACATACACACGTACATACATACGTACATACATATGTAGATACGTACATACATACATATATTTTCTAAAAACCTATTCTTCTGACTCAGGAACCTCAAAAACATCGAAATTTATCAAAATCTTCGATTCGAAAACATTCACCGTTACAAAGCTTTGTCTTTGAGAAAGCAAAGTAGTGTGCGGGAGCATATATACAAAAGGTCAGACAGAGCGGCAGTTTGAAGCACGCATAGACCAAGAGAGGGGAGACTGTAATATAATTATTTAGAGAGAGAGAAAATAAAAGGAAATGATATACAGACAGAGACAAAAGCAGAGATAGAGTCAGAAATATAAAGAGATGGATACAGTCAGACATAGTGAGATTAAGTTTGAGATAGAGAAAAACAGATAGAGACAGATACAGTCGTAGAAAGACAAATCCGGAGCCGCGAAGGTCGAGAAATAGAAAGATAGAGACAGAGGAGATGATACTAGGAGATAAAAACCGCGACATGCACAGGCTGATATCAAATGACACCATTATAAATAAAATAAAAATATCTTGCTCGACCTATGCAGGATCGTAGTGCTGGGATGAAAACTATATCTTTAATCGTTATCTATTACTGTATTTCTTACTGTAGAGAGGGGGGATTATCAATTCAAACATGAAAATTCCTTGGAAAAATTGAAACATAGATTATATTTAACATATTACATTCTTGGTTTTAATTAATACATTTTCAAACGTCTAATTGGGGTTTGACGAAAGGAGCGACTTGGCGGTTCCTCCTAGCATATATATATAATATTTTTACTCATGAAAATTTATATTTTTTAGATGAAAAAAAAAAAAATTTACAAGTGTAGTAGCCTCAGGTGATAAGGAGGATATAACGCGTGGCGAGGCGTTTTCAGTAGCGCCGTGGGGTGGGGGGGGGGGGGCAATTTCCCTTCAAAAGACATATGAGGCTTTTCATGTTTATGATACTAAATGTATCAAAAAAAGTTGTTTGATAAGCTTTTCAGATGTATTTTTCCTTAGCTTTCCTATGATGCAGGCCGTTTTTCCGAAATTTTCGATTTTCTCCTTCAAAAAGTACAAAACGTGTTATATCTTAAAAAGTGTATTTTTATATTTTTTTACCCTCTAGATCGAAAGCTGAATATTTTTTACGTAGGAAAGGATACTTTCCAAAGAGTTCTCGAGATTTTTTCTGCAAGAAATAGAGGGCGGAAGAGTTTTTGAAGGTGAAAATGGAAAATTTCGGAAAACCTGCCTACATCATTGGAAACCTGAGGAGAAAATACGCCGGGAAAGCTTATCAAACAATTTTTTTAATTACCTTTTTGTATTATAAACATAAGTTAGAAATAGCATGATTTGGAGCTCGCGCACCGCGCTGGGACAGATGTCGTGAAACGCCTCATATAAATAATCATATTATTACGTTACTCTGCGGGGGACTGAGTGGGTGATGTGGGTGTCGGAGTCAGGGGGAATGAGCTGGTCTGAGTAATAAGCTTTTGGAATCAAATGTATAATATAGGAAGATATATTGCCATATATAAGTATATGCGATCATTATATACTAACATATGTACTTATTACTATCAATTTCAACACCGTCGCGTGAAAAGTATTGGTGGTCGTAGTTGTGAGTTCATCTGTGACTCCGTGGGGTATAGGATATTATTTTCTATTATTATTTAAAATTAATCTTAGCAACCTAGGACGCTGTAGTTAGTGCGTCGGACTACCGCCCCGAGGGCGCCACGTTCTCGAAGCAGGAAAAAGTGTCGGAATTATTTGTGTGATCGTATGCTTTATTTAGTATATGTTATAGCTATTTTAAATCGTCCATTATATGGAAAATAATGTTGAATAACGAAGAATTTGACCTTTCATAAAAATTTCGATTTTCTATGATAAAATTATTTAGAATGAAAATATCAGAACGGTGTTATACAATAAAGTATTTTTTTTCACACTTATCGCAAATTTTCCTAGAACATCCCGCTTCGTACTTTTTGTTTATTTTTGCTAGATTATTCTGATACATTCAGCTATCGACTTATTCAGGGCTCTGTGGACACCTATTTCCCCTAGATGTTTCAAAAAATTATTCTTACTTAGTTTCTAGAGACCAATGGATACAAGTGTAGGAGAAAGATTCAGTTTTATGTTTAAAAAATGATATTCTCAAGTCTTAGATAAACTCATGATCTAGAAGTGAGTCAATAACCTTTTGTTCTCTGTAATATTGTACATTTTTGAAATATTTATAGATATTCTTATTATTAAATTACATGCAAATTTTTAAATAATTTGAATAGAAGTCAATTTACAGCCCAACCGCCTTTACAAGAGATTTAATATAGCGACGCGAAAAAAATTATTTATGTTGGGCATTCATACCCTAAAAAAATGGTATATTATGGTAAACCTGGATTATTGTATATCAATATGTGTATAATTGAATATAAGTATAGTCGTATGTTATCGTGTATGAGCATTTACGATTATGTCAGTATTATTAGTGTCAGTATTATAATAGATGGAAGTGTGCTAAATTCCTTCATTTTTATCTATTCAAACCAGTACGTACATGCCCATGTATAGAAATAATGTCAAAAAGACAGGCAAATAATCTTACTGAAAGATGCATTTCTTATTCGAAAAAGGTGAACATAATAATGGAGAGATTTTAAATGTTAGTTTGATTAAAAGGGTGAAAAGGGTTCTTGATGTAATATTGAAAATCATAATTTTATAAAAGCGTACAAAAAAGACGAAATAATTAACCTCTTCCCGTACGATTCATTTTAATAAAATTACAAATTTTTTTCTTTTTTAAGTACGTAATAATTCAATTATATATTCTTGATGAATAAACCCGCCTGGTATTTACAGTATTGACCTAAGGAATGTAATCCTTATGATGTTTTTTACTAATTATATAAGATAATGTCACAATAAAAATTTGAATTTTGTCTGCGGATATGTACGGGAAGAAATTAGACAGCGTTCTAAAGGCAAATAATGGTGGATATTATGAAAACTATGTATGAGTTTTTATATGCTCTATGTATGTCGTGTCTGCATTCGTTGTAGTATTGATCATTCTTTATTTGCTTATAGCATAGACTTTCAAAATATTCTGCCACATTCGTTGAACGTACAGTATCTAAATTATGGTTGGGAAACTCAACCCACCACTTTTTACTGACCATAGCGAACAAGTTACGTACACGAAAATTACTGACAGAATAATTCGAAATAATTAGAAACGATAATTTAATATACATATTTCATTACAAAACTATATTGAAACAAACATATCGAACAATAAAGAAATGTATAAGAAAAAGATTAAGTATAATATATAATATAAAAAATGACATAGTAAGAACTGGAAAAATTACTCATGACTGGTCTGTATCGCCTCCTTGAAGTTTCTACTCTTCATCCAGTCATACTATAAAAATTCATATTATATTCTTTCAATTGGATATTCACAAACAATGACTTCATTACGAGGACATGCATATAGGTGACTATAATGTACATCAACTTATTTCACTTATATCCAATAACATCGAATATTTTGTTAGTATGTATTACTAAATATTTTCTACTAAGATATTTTTATAGTTGTTGTTGTTATTATAATTAAGGTAAACTTTTGTATACCATTGTATGTATTTCTATTTGTATTTGTTCGTTGACATAGCATTCTAGATTTCGTTATTACAGATTCATGAGCTTTTACTTTCTACTCTGTCTCCAATGAGAATACTGTAAAAATTGCATTAAATTTATTGCACTTGCGTTTAATTTAGTATATATTTATAGTAGATTTTTATTTCATGTGGTCTTCTACCTAATGGCTTGTGAGGCCAAAATTATCGGAAATAATAAATAAAAATATAATTACTATAAAATAAAGTAAATACAAAATCCCAACAAATAGGTCTCTAAATCGATTCCATGCAGAATTATGTTATTTTAAAAAAACAACTGCTCTGCAAGTTTTCTTGACAGTAACTTGATGGATTTTGATGAGGCAAGTCGCAAATTAATTAGAAAACAAGTACCTATCATATGATCTTCTGTTATTAAAAAATTGTGTGACGAAGTGTTTTTTTAATAGAAAAAAACGATAAAATTCATAAAATTAAGACAAAAAACGTACATTTTTCAATTACAAAAATACTTACTAGGAGCGGGTGAGGGGTCCCGATCACTGATTCTATTGAAACTTAACGATAAGCTTTTCGATGTAGAAATATGGAGAAAACTGTAATACTAGACCCTAACGCTAACAAATACTGAATTTCTGGACATTTTTACCTTTATTTTGCAAGAAGTGTTAATAAAAGCATCTTCTTAAAACACTATGTCTCTGTATATTTTGTGGGGCAGTTGAACGGCTCTTTACAGAGACGTGCTACTCAGCACTCAGGTTTACACCCATTGTGCTATCCCCCTTGTCTGATGTGCGTTGCTGTTGTCTTTCACTGCATTGAAGCCTTCGGTCTATCCGCTCACTAAGCTGCCAGATAGATAGTACGCTCTGCTCTCTCAGGGTTTCGCGCTGAAGGAAGCATTTCCCCCAGACCCTCTGCCTAGTGTTTACAAAAGCAGAACAGCGGTAGAGGAGATGGAAGTTGACTCTTCCGGCGCTCCACACTATCTGCAGTTTCCCTCGTCTGTGATCCCGCGTTTGTGGAGGTAGTATCTGACCCATCCGTGTCCTGTACGCCAGCTACTAGCTTTCTTAGCCTGGCTTTATTCAGTCTGCCGATCTCTTGTAGCCAGTGTTCTGGCGGAGAGTCTACTAAGATTCTTTTGGCTTGTCTTATGCCTGGTGACTCCTGCATTTCGTTAGTATGTCCTCCTTCATCGTGAGGGAGGTTCATTTGTTTATTTCGCGTGGCGAAACGCCTACCGAGCAGTGAGTTGCCCTCATCTGGCGAGCGCCTCTGCCCGCAAGGCGATCTGCCTTTTCATAACCTCTGATGCCTTCATGCCCCGGTACTCAAATGAGGGTTACCGCATTATTTCGGACCAAGGCTGTAAGGGCCTCTGTGCAGTGCAAAATTTCCTTGGAATAGATGCTGATGACATTAAGGGTTATTAGCGCAGCCCTGCTGTCTGAGCAGATGGTAATGGAACATCCCTGATTGACCCTTGTCAGTTGCACCGCAGCACACTCCGCTATGGGTCTTACATCTGCTTGGAACTCGAATGCATGGGAGTTGAGTGTATACACCAGTTACCTAGAGCTTCCTTGCTTCCACGCACCCACCCCCACTCCATTCTCATTTTTGGAGCCATCCGTGTACTATACCAGCCCCGATTGGGCATAGGGTTGAATACCGTTGTAGAACCTGGTCGAACCCGCTCCATATGCCCAAGGTATCTCTAATTCGTTACCAGGTTCTCCTCGCTTCGCTCTCAATGAAAGCTTACAGGGGTAGTATTCTAAGTATTAGATCTCGTGTCGCAAGTGGTGTAGTACTCGGAGAGCCCGTTATGCTCCCTAACTAATCTTTGTACTTTGTATAAAGTCGAGTACCTTGTACAAAGTCTCTGTACTTCATCCTCTGTAGCAATGCTGGAAAGATGCCATCAATCCCGCGTGCCTTGAAGGGGTCGAATGTACTGTCTGCCCAACTTACTCTGTCTTCAGCGCAGATTCATCGCGCTAGCTCCCAATCTGCACCGCATGCTCTTAACCCATATCGCTCTATCGTAGCTGTCCCGTATTGGAGAAAGTGCGTTTCCAAGAGGCAGACAAGAGCAAACTTCTCGTCCTCTGCACATTTCCCTGAGCCAAGCCTCAACAGATTAGGTTCTTGAGCTTTTGGTTGTCTTAGAAGTTTGAGTAATTTAACGGTATCAGAGACGCCGCTCATACTCTCACAGAAGCTTTATTAACCTTGGCTCTTGGCTTTTTTAATTTCCTTTTTGTATTCCCTTTGAGCTTCTCTAAAAGCCTCTCTATGTGCTGGCTTGTTGCTTTTCTTAGACCTATTGTAGAGTCTTCTGGTTTTTTTCCTGAATGCTTCCAGTGTTGGTCCCGACCAAGGTGTTCCCTTTGGCACTAGCTCCAATTGAGGTCTACAATTATTCTCGAAAGCGATAACGATGTTGTTCTTTTGAACCTCACCGCAGTGATCGATTTCAATCTGCTTGCTATATCTGCCCGGAAAGGACTTAAGCTTAACTCCCAGTTCCTCAACATAGGCGGCCCGGTCTGTCTTCCTCGGATTTATGTAGAACCTAGATTCTGTGCTACGACATTTGATTTCGAAAATTATATGGTTGTTATCCGATATATAGATCTTTATCCGATACTGTCCAGTCCGTGATCACGCGTCCCATATTCCTTGTGGCTAGAGTCATGTCTACGCGTCTAGCTAGTACTGCCGAGGCGCTTTTGCAGTAATATAAGTTTATTTGAGTGAATATTACCTTAGAAGCTGCCATCTTGTCACAGATTCGTTGGGTAATCTGCACCGAGAGTCGTGAGCCTATCCTAAGTTCCGGAAGGTCCGCCGTCCGTCCCTGTCCTGCCTTACTTGCTTGTCGAAGGCAGGGGTGTCCACCTCCATCGTTTCGATGGTATCCCAATGCTTCACTATATTCTTTTCCCTCCATACAAGGCAATGCGCCCTGAAGCCCGCACAGGATGGCAGGAAGTCGATGCATTTTAGCGCTTCGACCTCCGTACTATCCATGGAGACAAGCACCGCCGTTTCGATATCAAGATTGCTTTTCTTAGAGGGGACCTCATTCGAGCCATCGACCCTCCAGGTTTCCACCTTGAGGTGTGGGTTCTGCCGGGCCAGTCTTTCTTAAAACACTAACTTGAATATTATTTCAAAAATATTGAATAAATCTAGACAAAATGAGTTTACATTTGATTTTAAAAAATTAAAAAATGTAGATTACTTTCAAAGTTATGTAAGTTTAAATTAGAGTATAAAAAATACGCTGTTCAATCACTAACATTTTGTTCGGCTGGATAAATATTTTGGTGTACTTTCAATGCTCAATTTTAAACTTTCATAACTTTAGAAAGAGAAGGAATCAACATTAGTCAATTTTAAAAAAAAAGCAACTGAAGCTCATTTTGTCCATTTTTATTTTCTATTTTTGAAATGATATTTAAGGCTTCTCTGAGATAATTGGTTACTGCTTCATGGAGAGGATTTTATCAAGATTATTGGCATAATAAAGCTAAAAATGTCCAGATTTCTTCATATTTGTACATGCAAAAATCTATACCAAAGTTTCAGCTGAATCCTTGATCCGGACCCCTCGCCCTATCCTAGTTGGTAACAACACATTTTAATTCCAGTGTTTAATATGGTATGTATATATTTTCTTCAAATTCTATCAAGTGATGACCAAGAAAACTTGTACTCCACTTGTTTTTTTCGAAAATGTCATAATTATGCATAAAATGGGTTTAGAGACCTATCTCATGGGATTTTGTATTAGAAACAAGTTGTAATATATGTACTTTCTTTTATAGTAATTAAATTATAATTAATTTTTTCACGTAATTTTGACCTCATAAGCCATTAGGTAGAAGACCACCTAAACATACATCTAATTTCTCTAAAAACTATTAAGGCATCGACTTTAATTTTGCTTCCAGTAGATGTATATGAAAGACTATATATTGCCAGCTAAGATCGTAGAGTATCACTATGTTAGATTTTTCTCTACGCCCTAGAGTATCAAAATTATTCTAAAAAAAATCATTTATATGTTTTTATTTATAAATCATAACCCCCTATCTCGAAGCCCTATGTCATAACCTTAAAAACAAGATTTTTTTTTAAATAAATTTTCTTTATTCTATTTCTTGGGCACTAAAAAAGGAATCGTGACGCTCCACAAATAAAGAAGTCTGTTTTTTCCCACAGAATTCTAAATTAGTTTTTTCATAGCATTATGTGCTAAAACTTAACCTCAAAAACGGGATTTAAAGTTTCAAAAATATGGGTGGTGCGCTGCTAATGAGATAATTTGCAATAAAAATATTTTTCACACTGCGCGTAAAGTGCGTAATGTACGCCCTGCGGGCGAAAGACAGTCTACGCATTTTAGACTCCTCGTGGAGAAAATTAGTATATGCACGACGGGAGTAAGTAAAGAATCCCTCAGATCGCATGTTCGCCTTCGGCTCGAGTGACAAAAATGCGATATGGGACATTCTTTACTTTTAATCCCTAGGTACATAATCTATTATTTATAAATTTTTGTATATTTTCAATGAACATGAAATTTATAAATATTTTTCGAAATGATGTGCCTGATCTAAAAAAAATTACAACTGTCGATTTCGTTGTTTTTCCCGCTTTCACATATTATTTCAAGATGTAAAGTTTGCATTTTTTTAATAAAATATTATATAATTGATTTTTCATCAACCAAAAATATAAAATAATTGTAGCAAGAATTTGTAAGAGGGTGTAATAGACCTACTTTACCACTAAACTTTTAGCATCGGCGCAACATGTCAAAATAATAAATGCCACTATAAAAAAGAGATTGTCCCTTTATGTTGTGTTGCGCACGCATCTCATGATGCACTCTTATGGTATCGTGTAAGAGAGAGAGACAGAGATAGATTTGATGCAAATTCTAGATTATTTAAAGAATAACGATTTATATTTATGCGTAATCCTCTAATTATTCCTGTAATCATTCTAGAAAGGTCCAAGTCAAAAATACGATGACACCATTGTTTATTTTGGAAACGAAATTTTTTTAATTTCCTTTCAGATTCATTCCAACAATAAAAACCGCTGTTAACTGCTTTAACAGAATGCTTTCTCAAAAAAAGCATTAAGTTGATTTTTTTTTAAATATAAATATAATTTTTCATAAAAATGTTGAGAATGCGTATTCTTAAAATTTAAATTATGAGCAAGAGGCAAATATATATATATATATATATATATATATATATATAAATAACATACTTTAATTATTTCATACAAATTTATTTTTTGATTATTTTCACTACTAGAAGCTTATACTATCTCACAAAAACAGTTTCAATTTAAAATCTCACGGGAGAATGACCGTCAATATAGGAATCGGGCGATGATCCAATATTTCGGCAAACGCGTGATCGTGGATTATTTTATATATTTTTTACATGTGATTACTCTACGTATCTCTACGACAAGCATTAAGCCAGAGGACAGTTAATGCCGATTTAGTACATCATCTCTTCACGTTATGATATATACCTAATAAAGTCAACGAGATAAATTATTTTCGATTTTTCCATTTTTCCAACTTAACATCATCCTATCGGGCTGACAATAATATGGATAGATAGGGAATTTTAAAGCCTTTCAGACACTGAGCCTACTCCGGACCGATATACAACCCAGAGCAAAAAAACCGCCGCCAATTCTTTGGCACTTAGCTTCCTCCAAATAATTTTTCGATTCCTTTTAATCAATTATAATTCTAAAAAGAAATTTTTGACAATAAAAAGGCTAAAAAATTTCAATAATAAGATTATTTTCTTTTTTTTTCAAACAAAGATATTAATATGTATCGCTTCATTTCATTGTCTAACTTTAAACCGATGCGTCTTATATCTTACATTTCTTGCTAATTAGTATATTACTCACCTATGGATGACAAAACTTTAACAGTCCACCAATTTAAAAAAAATTGAGATCAAAAAGATATAAAACAATATATTTTCTAAAAATAGCACTATTAATACTTTTTGTATTTTAATTTTCTACATTATATATTATATAAAAATATTAAAATGATAGTTGTAAACATCATTGACAAATTACCTTTTTACGATTAATAAAAGACTTTTACGAAATTCAATTTTTTCAAATTGATGACTTTTAAAATACATTTAAATATTAATCTAATCCATTTATAAAAAAGAGATTGAAACGTTACTCTGTATTGCGCGCGCATCTCATGATGTAGTTTCATGGCGTCGTGTAAGACAGAGACTGATTTGGAGTTAGCGTGGAAGCGAGTGAAAGCGCGCGTAGTGCGCTAAACATCTAGTACTTTACAGAGTATATTAACTTAATTTTTTAATTTTATCTTATTAAAGAGAAGACTATTTTGTTATGAATAATTAATGAATTATATTCATAATTTTATTATGAAAAAGGCGGTTATATGACGAATAAGAAATAATGCTATTTCTTCTATTCTATTTATTAATCAGACGAAATACATAACAATTATTTTACCTCACATATTGTTATGCTTAATCGTCCGATTATTTTGGGTAACGAACTCGATAATAACTTAAAATTTTAGCCAAATATCATAATATTTAACCCCAACCAGCGTAATAATTAGTTAAAATTTTGAGTCAATAAATTAAAAACTTATTTAGTAAATAAATAAAGAAGTTTAAACCATACTTTCTTTAATAACAGACTAAAGATACTTAAACTTTTAAAAAAAGAAATTGTAGGTAATTTGACGACCTTTAAATAAAAATTGATTATCTTAACTAATATCTACCGTAACATATTTAAAAATCAAAAAACCGAAAAATTCACAATCGTCTTTTGATTATAAAACAAAAGAAGAACGAAAAAATGAAAAAATAGGTTAAGCTATCACTATTCTCCTTCAAAACGAAGAGAATAAGCTTTACCCGATGGAAATCGGTCAATTTGTTCAAAAGTTATAGCTCGTACACACACGCACACGCGCACGCACGCACGCACGCACGCACGCACGCACGCACGCACCCACCCACCTACACACACACACACACACACCGCGCGCGCGCGCACGCGCGCACGCACGCACACACGCGCACACCCACCCCCACACACACACACACACACACACACACACACACACACACACACACACACACACACACACACACACACACACACACACGCACTCACACGAGGCGACAATACCAGAGAATCTAGTACAACAGATGCGTGCATCAAAAGCGGCATGGCATGCCACAACAGACTTCGCCAAGGAAGTCATTGAAGAGCTGCAAAAAGAAGAGAAGAAGAGGAACGAGCAGCGTGCAAGAAGTGCGGGGTGCCAGGCTATGGAACAGCAAGCTCCCTACTCTGATGCAGAGGAACGTAGGTGTTTAGGTTGAGCTCAATCTCCCTCATCCGATGCGGAGGAACGTACGCTCGGGGTTGAGAATATCCGTAGGATAATAAGGCACCAGCATTTTAAAAAAGTGCTCCCCTGCCCTGGCAGACTAGTAAAAGACATTGGGTTGAGCCCAGATTCCCTCACCCGATGCAGAGGAACGTAGGTGTCGAGGTCGAG
>JAPYZP010003174.1:0-12254 GCA_030522985.1 Torymus sinensis | reverse complement strand
CGTCTAAGGTGCTAAACAGATGTTCTCGTTTTGAATTTTCGTAATTCTCGAGGACAACAGCTTAATTCACGTGAGAACAACACACAAACAACAAAAATACGAAGGATCTCGCGAAGCGTCGTAACGAGAGAAAGGCTGCGTCGTGAAACCCCCATACTGGCAATGTAAGATCTCGAGGCGAAAGAAATTTACAATAAAATATCGCAACGATCGACAATCTTTTATTTATTAACGAGAGCGATATACGACTACCCAAGTCCTTTGTTACGTTATATTGACCCGCGATATTAATACAAAGGCATGTAAGCTAATCCGATGTGTGCGAATGAGCGCGTAGATGGCAATCGAACAACGAACGTAAGACTGAACCTCATCGTTGAAAAATCGTTCGCAGAAACAAACAAAAAAAAGAAGAAGTTAAGTTAAGTTAGAACAAAAAAAAAACAGAAGAAAAATATGAAAATACGCGCAACCGGCATCGCTGTAGCTTTTAACGATTTTTATATAATATATGTATAACTAACCGAAGACTCGAGTGAGAAAACATTATTGTAAATATCGTTGACTTGTATGTTGCGCGAAGCGTTGTTGAAACTTATAGTCCGCTGAGAGGAAACTATATACTGAGAAATCTCATCGACGCTATACGGGACGGACGATATATCGGCATGACAAAAGATGACGGAATAAGGGTATAGGTATAGATATACGTGTGAGCGCGTGTATTAATAATTTCATGTTGACCGTGTAGAATGACGCGGAGAGAAAGAGAGGTATATGTAGATATCGTAATTGCGCGATATCACGTTAGTCCATTAGGCTAGAGGCGAGAGACAAGTGCAAATAGTTTTGTTTTGGAACAATCGTGTCATCACTAATCTAGAGGTAGACGGGAGAGCCCGAGAGATGTGAATGTAACATTTCTGCGCGAAACGATGACATCACTAACTTTTATTATTAGTATTTTTCGGCTGCAGTTTTGTTCTTGCGCTTTTTGCGAAATAAAAAAAAGAAACAGGAAGAAACGCGGCATTATGCAAGATATTATTTAATAATTTATTCTATGGAAAGGCGATGTCTGTTTTATAAAAAGTATGAAAAGAAGAATAAAATTCGCGCAAAAAAAGCATCTTAACTTTGTATAGTTTGTAAATGTAACGCTGTACCCAAAACCATTGATTTACCTCTATATACCTTACTATCCCACACTACAGTTTTCCCTATGTTATGTATACATTTACACGAGAGCAACAATTGCCTCGACCTCAAAACCCCGGCTTTTATTTTCGGACTCTCTGGGTCGAGACGATAATTGCCGCGCAACCTATGCAATTGTCATCGCGGTTTATTTTTTTTTCTTTTCCTTTCTGTAATCGCTTCTAGGAAGCAGGAATTTGTGATTGTGCGGAAAACAAAACACGTGCACGCGCGCGCATAATTCGCGCGCGTGCGGTTCCCATGATATATATATATATTGTGTAAGTGTGTCTACGTACCCATCGAAACGCTGTATATTTTTCGACTTCCTTAGATAATATTGTCCGTGTTCATAATGTGCACACAATAAGTTTCTATTACATAAATATATAATGTTATTACGAAATTGTGATCGTCGAGTAATATATGAATACATATGCCCCATGTACACGCGCCCAATGACGAACCATGTCAAAATAATTTTGTGCGTCGAGGAGAGACAAAAGTGCCTTACGAAGAAAATTTACGAATCGTTACCGCAGACTTTCATGCGCGTCGTGCATATCCGTCCGTTTGAAGGAAAGTAACGATGGACAAAATAGCTCATTATTTTTTTTTTTTATTGAAGATCGAAATGAAAAAATGTTGTCGCGTGAGCATAGTTGGAACTTCGACGATCGCACATTGGTTTATATCGAGCGCGCAAAATATTTGTATTTTTATTTTTGCTAATAAATATTTGTCGATTTATCTTGTACACACACGATTGTTTATGTTTTTCTTATCATAAATCCTTGTTTGACATATTAATTTAACCTACTTTGATCTTACAGAGTTATATATACGCTGTGATTTTTTAATTAAAAAGTGACATTATTATTATTAGTTACCTATATGTATACCCCGGAACATGATAATTCATTAATAATCAATTTACGGAGCAAAACATTTAAAAAAAAATACTCTCTTTTTTTAACAAACAGTAGGTATAATCTTTAATCACGGTATCTCAAAAATCGCTCAAATTTTTTAGATAACATTTTTTTTCTGTAGGTATGTGTACCTATATCATAATTTTTGAGCTACAGAAAGTTTAATTAGAATAATTTGTCATTTAGTGAAATAGCAGCTGGTCAAAAATTCCGGATAAATACTTTAACAATAAGCCGCCATTTTGGAATTCCGCGAATTTGCTTTGTTTACAACTTTTTCATGGTGTACTATATAAGTGAAATTATTATTCAGCGCGTTTTCATATTGAACAAAATATTTCTAATATGCCATTCATGCATAATATATAATACCATAATTATTAAATGTTTAAAAATTTCCACCTCATCCCTTGTTCATTCTTATTTTGCAATAAAAAAAAACTAATTTTTTAAAACTTTGTTATTATTGTTGGAAATTTCATCATTCTGATATCTTTTGTTGGGATACCTACTTTTGGTGTTAGAAGATCGATAATAAACGATAAATAGAAAAAAGCTGTTTTTTTTTTATTAATTATAAGGCATATTTTCATTATCAACTATTTTTTCAACAAAATCCAGCTGGGTGAGTCTAAATTATATCACTGGAAAATTCCCTGGCACTCTGACTATACCTAAATAGGTACTCTCTCGTTCTCGTGCCATTTCGCTGCGGCGGCCCAAATCCCGGACGAAAACAAGCTGTGACGTGCACTTTGTATACATACAAATGTCAGTTGTGTTGTCGTTCATCGGATGCCATCTAAGATGTGACTCGAACAACGTAAACAGAAGAATCCTATATGTATATATACATATATGGCATAAAAAGTGAAAAATGTGTAAAACCATTTGAAAAAGTGTTAAAAATGTAATTAACAAGAAAGCATCTTCTTCTTCGCAGGAATTTTCATCGTTTTGAAGATAATTTTTGAGGTTATTTTTCCTACAATTTTCCAATATGTATGCCATGGATATTTTTATAAAAAAAGATATTGTAATCACCAATGTGTATATCATTATATTCTAAAATATAATGTATGCCATGTATATTTTTATAAAAAAAGATATTGTAATCACCAATGTGTACATCTTCATATTTTAAAATATTCAGAATAAATTTTTATAAATAATTTTAATAAAACATCTGTGCTACTTAAAACAGTTAACATATTTCTTAATTTTTATTTCAGAAAAGTAATCATGGAAACTTCTATTGCAATAATAGATGATGTGAATCCTATACAAGATGTATTACAGACGAACGAAAATAATGACATTAATAATACAGAACAATCACAGAACAGTGTAATAATAGTTGAACAAATCTGTAATATTGAAAATTTACAGCAAGTGACTAACGAAGGACCAGCCAATTCCTCAATTAATAATATACCTGGGATGTTATCACAACAAATGCAAAATTTTGATTCAATTTTTTCATTAGGTGGTCAGGAATTTTTTTTAAATAATTGTGGAACAAAACGTCTTATAATTGGAATTGCCAGTTCAGGCATACCAAATCTCAAAAGTGTGTTTAGGCTGCATGATTTAAAAAATGGTTGGTCTGTTCAATTTAGCAAGAAGACTTGGGACACTATAGTGAGACATGAATCCACTATTATAGAGTACATGGACAATGGTGTTGAAGAGGATGTTTTTGATAACAATCGAATTCGAGCAGAAACTCAATTTTTGTTTAATAGATGTTGTATTCAGTTTTGTGATTTAGCTGAAACTCATGTAGCATTGGCACCTGAAACATTTGAACGTATGATGAGTTTAAAGGACGAAGTTGAAACCATATACAAGGGACTTAACAACAAAATAATCAACGTATCAAGTCGCATGAAATTATTTATGGATCTTTCATTCTTTCAGCTTTTTAAAAGCAATAATATTGACAGTCGCCACAACTATAATTGGGCAATGCTTCAAATGAATGAATCAACAAATTCAAATTTTATGGAACTTAATGCTTCCATTGCCAATACCTGGGAACAATTGGGAAAATGGATTTCAAATGAGCAGACTACTTCTGCTACAACCAATGATTTATAATGCATTTATTTTTGTTATGTGATACAATTTTTTATATATATATATATCATATATCATGGTTTAATAATTATAACTAGGTACATAAATTAAGATTTATGAGTGATAATAATTAAATATTTTATAATGTTATATCATTTTTAAGTATATATTTATATACTGGAAATAAAGTTTTTCTAATAACTTTACACATTTTTTCAATTAAAAACATTTATAATCATTCAGTTACTTTTTATTTCAAATATTGTACTTATTGCGATTCAAGTATACCATAATTCATAATACAAACTACCGATAAAGTAGATATGCTCTATATCATTAGAGTATGACATTCGCAAAGCGCACATTCGTATAAACACGTGGGTCGGTGGATCTAGTGTTCAACAGTTGATTTCAACACGTTTTTGAACCTATGTGAATTTAAAAAATGACGTCAAATAAGCCGGAAGATATTACGGAAGAAGAGGCAGAAGAAAAAGTTAAACAATTTCACGAGCTTGGATTAGACGATAGAATATTAAAGGTAATAATATCTTCAAAAATATGTTCTTAATTTTTAATGTTGAGGTTAAGTTTATCAAAACAATTTTGCTTTAGTAATTCTTGTAATAATAATAATTACTATATCAACGGATATGTTTTAAATAACACCGTACCTACTTTTTGTAATTACAATATTTACACTTTTTATGTTTCTAACAGGCAATCGCAAAATTAGGATGGCTGGAACCTACTCTAATCCAGGAAAAGACAATTCCTCTAATATTAGATGGGAAAGACGTTCTTGTAAGAGCTAGAACTGGTTCTGGAAAGACTGGAGCATTTGCGGTGCCTCTGGTGCAAAAAGTTTTGTCTAATAAGGAGACACAGCAGCATCAACAAACAACTGCCTTGGTATTGGCTCCTAGCAAAGAACTTTGCAGACAGATTCATACAGTATTTGTTAATCTTACAACAAAATGCAGTAGAGAAGTCAGGTGTTTAGATATTAGTCCTCAAGTAGAGCTTTCAGTTCAGAAACCACTTTTGGCTGAAAATCCAGACATTGTTATTTCTACTCCAGCTAGAGCTTTACAGCATCTGAAGGCAAAGAATTTAAATGTCAAAAAAAGTTTGGAAACTTTAATAATTGATGAGGCTGATTTAGTAAGTATTTATTGAAGGACCAATTGCTTAAAATTGAAAAATAATACATTTATTATTATTGATTTTATATATTCTTTCAGATATTTTCTTTTGGTTATGAAGATGAAATCAAATCATTGTTAAATTATTTTCCAACCGTTTACCAAGCAGTCTTAGCTTCTGCAACATTATCTGATGATGTACTTTCATTGAAGAAATTAGTTTTGCATAATCCTGCAGTATTAAAACTGGAGGAACCACCATTAGCCCCACCATCACAATTAGCACACTATACTTTAGCAGCAGAAGAAAACGATAAAGCTGCTATTTTATATGCATTATTGAAGTTACATTTGATAAGGTAAAAAACAATTATTAATTAAAATTATTAATATATTCATATAATTCAAAAATGAATAGCAAGAAAAAATCATCTATTCTCATTTGTCAATATTTTTCAGGGGAAAATGTATCATATTTGTTAATACTGTAGATCGTTGCTACAAATTAAAATTATTTCTTGAACAATTTGGTATTCCAACATGTGTTCTGAATTCTGAACTGCCTGCAAGTTCAAGGTGTAGAGCAGTTACACAATTTAACAGTGGAACTTATGACATAATTATAGCTTCAGATGAAAAAGCTTTAGAAGAGGTAAGATTTACAAAACATTTTCCTATTTTAATTTTAAGTATCAAATACTACATCACAAATCTTTATTATATTTATTTTAGCCTCACATAGTGAAACAGAAGAAAGGAAAAAGAAGAAAAGATAAAGAATCTGGGGTAGCACGCGGCATAGATTTTCAATTTGTTTCTAATGTAATTAATTTTGATTTCCCGCTTGACGTTAATGCATATATACATAGAGCAGGAAGAACTGCCAGAGGGAAAAATGAGGGAACAGCCTTAAGTTTCGTATCTGTCAGAGAAAGATTATTAATGGAACAAGTTGAAGAAACTTTGAAACAAGAGTATGCACAAGAACACTTGTTTAAAACTTACCAATTTAAACTCAATGAAGTAGAAGGATTTCGGTAAGCAGGAATTTTTACAGAAAAATAAGATAAGAAAAAGTTTTTGGCATTTGAATTAAATATCTATCATTATTTTTAGATATCGAGCTAGAGATGCTTGGAAGGCAGTAACTCGAATAGCAGTACGTGAAGCTCGTTTGAAAGAAATCAAGCAAGAAGTACTAACTTGTGATAAATTAAAAAGTTACTTTGAAGACAACCCAAGAGATTTGCAATCACTTCGTCAGGATAAAGCACTGCATACTGTTAGATTACAGCCTCATCTCAGAGATGTACCCGAATATATAGTACCAGCCTCTCTTAAAGGTATGGCTGGTATTGGTAAACGAAAACGAAAATTCAACCGAAATGCGGCAGCTTCTGGGGCTAGTGCTGCCAAGTCTAAATATGAAGCTCGTGCTGCTAATCCTCTTATTGCGATGGAATTATCAAAGAAGAAAAAAAAGTAGTTAGAATGTAATCTGTAAAATAAATATTGTTTTTTTTTTTTTAAGAAATATAGTTTTTTATTTATTTTGTATTATACTTCAAATAAAAATAAACATCTGACATTTATCATATGTTGAAATTTATATTTTTTATAACACAAAAAGTATGAATCATAATTTTAAATTATTAGTATTTTTGGTTTATTTTATTTTAGTATAAAGTATTAATAAAAAATATCAAAAAGGTTTTTTTAAATTCATACAAAATTCGTAACACATTTCATCAACAATAGAATATTTCATATAAAGCTGTTTATGATGATGCTTTCTCTATTTTTTTTGGCTTAAACTTCTGTCTTATCTGGTCATTGAAACCTTCACGATTTCTTGCTAATTCAATAGCATAAAATTGAATTCTTGATGTTAATATGCTGTTCTCCGGTGAATAATCACCACTGCAGTCTCCTCTTATTAAGGTTCCAAAACTATAATCTTCAACAATATCTTTAAATTGTTCACAAAAAGGCCTCCACATATGTTTGCCTTCCTCTGACTTTAATTCATCTTCATTCAATACTTCTACTTTGAAATCGGGAAATCTTTCTCTGAAAGTCTTATATATTGTATCATCGTGAGGTGTCAGTTTTAAAATTTTTGGATCAACAGAACATAAAATCTGTAAAATAACAATAATTAATACAAATAAACATAAATCTTAATTTAATAAAATTATATAATCTTACATTGAAATATATTTCAGCATGTTCCATTGCTTTCATTGCCCACATAGCTTCAATGGTTGCCTACAAAATATTGATAAAAATAAATACTTTGAAATATAATAAATATATTATTAAAAATAAAAATAATAACTTACATCATTTTCAAATTCCTCTGCTGGTCTTGATAATACACTTGACCCAGCAATAAGTTGATCTGCTGACTTGAATGAAAATTAAAAATGATTATTTTTGTAGAAAATTTAATTTGAATATATTTTGAATATAAATTATATTTTAGTTTATAAAATTTTAAATATTAACATTTACTGGAAACATTCAATAATGAAATTAAAACTAAGTTGTATTTAGATTATTCTATCACTTTTTGATAATAAAAAACAAAAAAATATTCATCATTAGAATATTAGATTTAAAAAGTCATTTCTTAATATAGTTTCAGGTTAATCATTTTCTTACGAAAAATATGAATTGTTAAAATTTAAAATATGTGATAAAAACAATTTTTTTAATAACTTACGACGTCTCCAATTTGAGCCATGATTCAGATAATTTTTACAATTTATTTTTTATAATTATTTTCACAACTTTATATTTTGGATAAAATAAACACGTGAATAAATAGTACCGCAGGGTACCACTGCGGTGTAGTACACGTAAAGTAAGGTAGGTAGAAGTTACTTCAACATTCTAACCTAATCTGAGGTGCGGGATCATTGATGTACATATGCAGCTTTAAGTTCTCCTGAAACAGATTGAAAAGTTTATTTTTATTTATACCTAGTTACGGAGTAAATTTCGAGTTATGCGGTAAAAATGGTTTCGTCTCAAGGTAAAATTCACGAAAAAGTCTCCAACCTTGCGAAAAGTATAAACTATGGGTAAGTTTGTAAACAAATGTTCCACATAACCATTTCAATAGCAATATGTAACTAAAAATAAAATAAAATAAATTTTTTATTCTATTTAGTGATATCAAAGGCACTTACGAAATAGTGCTAGCTACAGTTGAAGTTCTAAAGGAAATCATAACAAATACAGAATGGAGTACAGCAAAGTTAGTATTCTGCCTATGCGTTAAAAAAGAGTTTTCTAACTAAAAATTATCGATAAATATATTATTATTAATGTTTAGAGAATTGATGGACACTGTAATATTAAATGGAAAACATTTAATCGAAGCAGCACCAATAGAATCATCAACAGGAAACATGGTTCGTAGGATACTTCACATTATACGTGAAGAATATTCTTCAGAACTGAAAAACAAAACAGACGAAACAGATCCACAAGAATCATTACACAAAATTGTTACATCAGAAGACGACAAAGATATTGATTTTAACCAAGCTGTGCCTTCCCTGAAATCAGCTTTATTGGAACATATTAGTGAATTTGAAGCTGAACTTGAAACATGGTAATAAATTACATCATTGTGTGTAAGTTTTGTTTCTAAGTGTTCGTTTGTGTATTAATTATATATATTTTTGGTGTATAGTACGGAAAACATAACAGAACAGGCGTCAGAACACATACATGCAAACGAAATTGTCATGACAATAGGTAGATCTAGATTGGTAGAACAATTTTTTAAAAAAGCAGCCGAATCTCGATCCTTTGAAGTTATTATAGCTGAAGGTGCTCCATTTCTGGATGTATGATATATTTTTATATTTGCTTTTTATAAAACTTTTGAAATTTAATAACATTCTTATTTTTAAACGTTAAACTTTTTTCCAGGGTCACGAATTGGCTGCAAATTTAGCAAAAGCGCACATTAAAACTACCTTAATATCAGATGCAGCAATTTTTGCAATGATGTCTCGTGTGAATAAGGTCATTATTGGTACGCATACAGTTATGGCTAATGGTGGTCTTAGAGCACTTACCGGATCACATACAGTAGCTCAAGCTGCCAAACATTATTCTGTACCTGTAATGGTTCTTCTACCTCTGTATAAATTATCTGCATTATATTTATGTTCTTATGAACAACCTGCCTTCAACAAACACGTTTCACCTCTTGATGGAGTGATGAATGGAAATAATGCAGCATTATTAGAAAAGTGTACATCATTCAATCCAGTATTTGATTATGTACCACCTGGTCTTGTTACCTTATTTATTTCAAATACGTAAGTGATAATTTTCATAAGAATCCAAATTAAACAAATTTACAACATTAAACAAATCTATAATAAATTCTTTCTTCTTTACAGAGGAGGAAATACACCATCTTATATTTATAGATTGATAAGTGAACTCTATCATCCAGATGACTATGAATTATAAATATATAAAAAGATTTCTTAAAAGATTACTGGAGATCTTAAACATTTAATAAAGTATTTGTTATTTTATCATAACACTGTGGATTTTATTCTCTGGCTAAAAAATGAAAATAATTAGGATGAACCTTGTTATTAGAAATAATTGTTTTATTTACATATTTAGAACTAGTACATACATCTTTATAAAAATATCACAACAGTTTATTTACATAAAAAATTGAAGTTTCTTAAAATTCTATTCAGGATTTTTTTTAAATATTCAAAAAATTCCATGTAAATTTTGCGTTTAATGGATTTAAGAATCACTTCAACAACTATCTTGTAATATTTTTCAGTACAATATACAAATTTTTCAATGAAGAATAATAAATGCTTTTATCAAAGTTGTAGCAGCACAAGTACAATCCCTTTTGTAAACCTGTACAGTGAAATCAAATTCCACTGTCATTCAAAAAAACTGTTTTTTAAACACCAAACATATTTTGCAACTTCAGACATACGGATTCCAATTGCTTCCATCCTCAGGCTGCAGTGAGTTTGTCACCAGCAGGATGACATCTACAACCCACCAGACTCCAATGCCACCCAGAGTCAGTAACTTGCCAACTGCTGTCCCCGTTTGTCCTAGGCAAAAGCGATCCATGCCTAGGAAGCCCAATAGAATACTGTAGAGCAGAGTTGTAGTAAAATAATGCCCACTGTATTTTACACATGGCACACCTTCTCTTAGAAATGTCCTACAGCCATGGCATTCGATATCTGGTAGAACTGTGCAGAATACCTTTGTCTTCTCTACATCTTCATACTTGGACCCACCGAACTGCAAAGAACAAATTCACTATACTTAATACCTGGATGAACAAAATCCAATCGATTCATTCAAAAATCCTAAAACTGTACCTTCACACAACCCATGCCCACCTCCTCTTTCGCTGTCTTATTGCCCTTGTGATCAATAGGGTCATCGCACTCTATGAACTCCTTGGGCCTGCAACACGCAAATCCATGAATAAACAAGCCAATCCAGCACCCTTGATTAATTAAAGAAAAAAGGGGCGAGCTCTTCAGCCCTACTTACAGGAACTTGCAGAGCACGAGCGGTCCCTCGGGCTTGTACTCCTGCTGGGACTCGTTGCTCTTGTTCACCGCGGTGAGGACGAGGCAGTCGTGCTGAGTCGACAGCTGAAGCAGCAGCACACTGACGAATACCAGCGACAGCATCATCTTAATAACGAGGCCTCCTTCTGCTCATGCATTTTCCTCTTTCTTCAAGTGTAAGCAAGTACTCGACGGTGCGCTCGTACTCTGGTCTCGTGTTGTGTATTTTGCTCCGAGGCTCTAACTAACCTAATTGACGGGCAAGATATATGTGTATAGTATATGAATAGTGGGTGTGTGAAATATATATAGTGTGAGTGTATATAGGTGGCGCGGGTAATTCATTGAGTACGAAATATGGGTGAAGTGAAGTGTATGAATAAAAGTTTTTAATTAATAATTTGCACGCTTGCTATTGTTAACGACATGCGCTCTAAAAATAAAGTACAGTGTAAAGTCGGTCACGATAACACCGTTGAAGTGATGACAAATTTACTTTCTTCTATATAGTGAGTGTAAATATAAACTTTTTATTCTTATACACCGACAAAATGACACCAGATTTAGCTGCTTATAATTAGCTGACATTTTACAGAGTATAAAATGATACAATTCAAAGACCCGTGAAATCCCATAATACATTAATCGTTAGAAAAGAAACGCTTTTTCTTTTCATTGATATATAATTACATAGATAATTTAATCTAAAATATAATAAGTTACAGCTTGAGTAACATAAAGCTTTTCAACCCATTCTCAAGCTCTCTATATGAAATTACTATCAAATAAGTAAATATACCTAATATCAAATTCTCGCTGAGCCCGCGAAAATTTACCCACATCACAATATACCTTAACTCGCATATCAAATGATCATCAGCACTACTCTTTCAGATCAGCGTGTACGCGGAAACACGATCATCGCCCCGAGAAACATTAAAAAATGCAGGTATGCGCACTATACAGAAACTACCTCCCCTCTCTCCGTCGCGAAAACATTAAAAAATGCAGGTATGCGCACTATACAGAAACTACCTCCCCTCTCTCCGTCGCGACGACGTCTCGGGCCACCCACCGCTCTCCCCTCCTCTCTCTCTCTCCGTCAGATCCATACTCTTTCCGCGCTCAGTCAGTCGCGCGGCGCCTCTCGCACGTATCATCAGTCCCGCGGACGCCCAGTACACAAAGTAACCTCGTCGTGTATACACCCGCTGCACGCATCATCCTCAGCAGGCGGACAGCATGAGGAACGAGCGCGAGGACGGCGGTGCCGACCGGGCGAACGGCAACGCCACTGCCGACAATTG